>CM024765.1:9600975-9667996 GCA_014218235.1 Colocasia esculenta | reverse complement strand
TGGTAGTCCTCATTGGCCCAATAGATCCATATGTAGGAGCTCCAAGGGTTTTGAGGTGGTCACCACCGTTTTTGACTTGAAGGAACTTTTGTGTGCTTTCCCTTAGCACAAGGTCTGCAGACACTTTCTGTTGCCCTTTTGGTACGGCAGCAAGCAACCTAGAGGGGGGGTGAATTGGTTTTTCTGAAATCTGAAATAGAATCTTAAACACAGAAAATAACACTTGAATTTGGTCAGTTTAGTGGATAAAGAGTAGCAGTGCGGAAGCAAATAAACAATCACACAAGGACACAGGAGATTTATCCTGGTTCGGCCCTTCCCACATGGAAGTCCTACGTCCAGTCCCCAAGCAAACTCTTGGGATTTCACTAACAAGGGTACAGTCCCCCTTATGGACCTTACAACACCCTGGATCCCCCACCAGGTCTTCTTCTCTTTCCCGGCAAGAAGGCAGCCCACTTCTCTTACAGGTAAAGAAGCCAACCTCCTGGAACAAACCCAGTGCGGTTCTGCTAGACACAAACCCCTAGCTGGGTTGACAACTGGTACAAACCCCAGTTAGGTTCTGCTAGACACAACCCCTAGCTGGGTTAACTACTGTATACAGTCCTACAGCTGGACACAGATCTTTCTTAGAAAGATCAGACTGAGAGACCTTACAAGATGAACACTCATGTAAAGCTCACAGTCCCAACTCTCCCCAGATATACAATGAGCTCGGAGAGAAAACAGAAGAGAGAAAAGAAGGCTCGAATGCTTGAAAGCTTGGAAGCTTGAGAGCTTGAAATGCTTTGAATGTTTCTTCTTGGCTCAGGCTCTTCTCTCTTTCCTTGAGTGTATGTGGCGTGAAGGTGCTTCTCACAGATGTACACTCCTTCAAAGATATTCAGGAAAGGCTCTTATTGTTCTTCAGCAATGCTCCATCTTTTATATTGAGCAGCTTTGAACAAATCCGTTGAAGAGATAGCCGTTTGAGTTTTGGATCCGTTGGAGTTCTGACCGTTGCTTATCTTCTCTTCATTTGTCTTAATCAGACTCTGGTGGTCTTCGATGTCTGTGAGCATAGAAGAGAGTGTTAGCATAAAAGAGTGTTTATGATAAACGATGCATGGTACTGTGCTTCTGCTAACATACTGAAAATAGAGGTCATATCTTTTTGACAAGACTCTGAAATATGCATGCAGCTTTTTGACAGAAGATGTTTGACTTTTCATTTAAGCGCCAAGCATATTTGAAATATAAAGGCAATCTGTGTTTGATCAGAATTCATGAAGAAATCGTTATGAGCATGACTTATGAAATCGTTATGGCATCGACTTCTTAACAAAACGTTATGGCTTCTAAAGAAATCGTTGCGAATACTATGAAATCGTTATGGCATCGACTTCTAAACAAACTTATGGCTTCTAAAGAAATCGTTGTGAATACTTATGAAATCGTTATGGCATCGACTTCTTAACAAAACGTTATGGCTTCTAAAGAAATCGTTGCGAATACTTATGAAATCGTTATGGCATCGACTTCTTAACAAAACGTTATGGCTTCTAAAGAAATCGTTGCGAATACTTATGATCGTTATGGCATCGACTTCTTGGAAAATCATTTCGGTCACTTAAGGAATCGTTATGGGAACGACTTCTTATCAAATCAATACTCTCAAAGAAGAAATCGTTATGGCCACTTATCAATCGTTATGGCATCGACTTCTTAGCAAATCGTTGCGGCGCTTGATATTTTGGCACTTTAAACAGAAATCGATGTATATTGATTAAACATCGATTTATCATTTTAGTGCGCCAAATATTGCATCAATGAAAGACTTAGCATTTTGCTATGGGATTGATGCGACACAGATGAAACAAAAATATTCATTATGTTATCATCATAAGTTTTGTTATCACCAAAATGCAAGGACAGCCATAGAGTGGTTCAACACTTTCTAATTACTATTGATTTTCGGTAGACCTTCCACAAGATTCCTCTTTCTGAGCTTGCTCAAGCCATCCAAGCTGCAGTGGCCTAGCCTTCTGTGCCACAGATCAGTTGATTTGTCTTTGCTGGCTGCCAGACACACATTTTGCTCTTTGAGTTCTTCAAGGTAGAGCACGTACAGATTTTTCTCTCTATTTGCTTCAAAGATGACTGTACCATCCTTTAGTATGCTGCATTTTGACTCTTGAATTTGATTTGATGTCCTCTATCACACAGCTGACTGATACTTATGAGGTTGTGCTTTAAACCTTTGACTAACAACACATCTTCTATGACTGTTTTTCCTTTGCTGTTTATTGATCCACTCCAACTACAGTTCCTTTTCCATTATCTCCATAAGTGACTGTTCCTTCTTCATCTTGGAGATGGGAGAAAAGCTTCAGGTTTCCTGTCATGTGCCTTGAGCATCCACTATCCAAATACATTTGGATGCTCGAGGATTAACCTGAAATAAAGACATCAAGATTTAGGTACCCAAGTTCTTTTGGGTCCTGATGGGTCAGTATCATTACTTTTACTTTTTATTATCCACTTCTTATGTCTTGTTGGACAGTGGATTTTAAATGTCCTAGCTTGTTACAGTGACTACAGCATGATGTTATTGTTACTCTTTCTATGTACTTAAAATTCGCTTTATATGCTACATCTTGTTCTGGAGTGAATTAGGAGTTGGATATTTTTCAGGATAGATCATTTCTTCTTCATTAACTGGAGGTATGTATCCTAACCCTCGTTTGTTTTTACCAGATCGTCTAGCACCCTTTAGTAATAAGGAGTTCTTCCCATTGTAAACTTTTCTAAGGTGCTTGCAAGTGTATTGTTTTCTTCATTTAATTCTTTTACCGTTTTTCTTAAATCATCTGAGCTTTCCTGTTTTTCTAATTTAATGATTTGATTGTCCTTGTCTTTTAAGTTTTCACATAATAGTTCATTTCTCCTCTTAAGCTCTATTATCTGTCTTTCTAGTTCTTCATTTTCAGATTTTAATCTGAGTTGGTATTTTCGAGACAGGTGATATTTTTCTTGCTAAGCTTAAGTAGTATTTGGACACTTCTTTATACTTATCGTAAAGTTCATTAAAGGCACTTTCCAATTATCGGAATCTGAATCATTACAGGAATCAAAAGAGGAATCAGAGGTTACCTTATCCCGGTATTTACCATAAGAGCTAAGTTCCTTCTTCTTCTTCACTGCTGGAGCTTGACTCACTGTCTGAGTCGCCGCTGTTTTCCCATGCAGCTGCCATGGCTTTCTTTTTGAATCTTCTGAACTTCTTGGAGCTGTCCTTCTTCTTGTGATCATTTTTCTTTAGCATTGGACAGTCTGCCTTGATATGTCCAGGTTTCTTGCATTCATAGCAAAGTGGCTCATTCCTCTTCTGATCTTTTCCATCTGGTCTCTTGAGATCTTTGTTTTTCTTGAAGTACCTCCTACCAGACTGGAACTTCTTCTTCTTGGCCAAGATTCTCTGCAATCTTCTTGAGAGCATGGCTCTTCATCATCACTATCTTTGCTATCTTCACTGTTATCTAAGGATTCTTCTGATGAGTCCCCATTAGCTTTAAGCGCATTTGACTGCTTCTTTCTACTGGAGGATTCTCCTAATCTTTCCATGTTTATTTCATGGGCCATGAGAGACCCGATGAGTTTTTCTACTGACATTCTCTTAAGGTCATTAGCTTCTTCGATAGCTGTGACCTTTGCCGTCCCTGAAGATGGCAAGGATCTGAGAATCTTCCTTACCATGTCTGTAGCTCTCATAGACTTTCCTAGACTTGCTAGGCCATTAGTGATGTCAGTAAATCTACTAAACATTTGGGTAATAGACTCACATGTTTGCATTGAAATCTTTCATACTGAGTGACAAGAATGTCGATTCTTGTCTCCTTTACTTTGTCTGTACCTTCATATGTAATCCTTAGCTTTTCCCACATTTCCATGGAGGATTTGCAAGCTGAGACTCTGTTGAACTCCTTCTTGCTTAGAGCACAACATAGAATGCTCTTGGCTTTACAGTTCAAGGATTTTCTTTCTATCTTCATCTGTCCATTGTGCTTTCTCATTTGTGACGACCAGATCACCTTCTTCCACTATCGACCAGATTTGATAGTCGTGGCCTTGTAGAAAGTATTCCATCCTGGTCTTCCAATACGTATAATCTTCACCGTCGAACAAAGGAGGTCGTTGACAGACTGACCTTCGAAGTGACCTTGGGCTGCCATGGATCTTTACTCTTCAGATCGTGGATCTTGTTCTTTGTCGAAGAGACTAGCTCTGATACCACTTGTTGCCGGTTGGCTAACCCAGAGGGGGGGGTGAATGGGTCTTTAAATTAATCTTATCTAAAAAACCTGAACTCAAACAAACATAAAGAGTTCTTGAAAGGGATTAGTAATGGTTAGTAAAAACAACAATCACACAAAGAAGACAATCACACAACACACAGATTTATCCTGGTTCGGATCTCCTCTCCTTAGGAGTCCTACGTCCAGTCCCTGAGCAACCCTCAGGATTCACTAACTAGGGTACAGTCCCCCTATGGACAAAAACAACCACCCAGCTCAGCTGATCTTCCTTCACCCCTGAAGGGAACACAACACCCTGGTACCACCAGGTCTTCCTTACTCCTGAAGGGAAAACACCACCCTGGAAACCACCAGGTCTTCCTTCACTCCTGAAGGGAAAAACACCACCCTGGAACCACCAGGTCTTCCTTCACACACGAAGGGAATAACACAGGAAATTCTTGAAAGAAAAAGACTAGCCTAGATCAAGCTTTTCACAAACTCAATCTGAAGCTACAAGCACTGAGAGTCAAGATCTACACAAAGTGCACTCTCTCAGAACTAAACTAGCTCTTCCTTGATTTTTCTTTTCACAGCACAGAAGCTAGGAGCCAAGATCGAAAGGAGAGGATTTCTGGCTCTAGAGATCTTCTGAAGACTTGAAAGAAGCAGAATTCTAGACTATCTTCAATATTCAATAAAGCTTCCTTCGTCTTGTATTTATATCTCCAATTTGAATGAGGATGAAGAGATGACCGTTGTCTCACAGCTTTGGTGTACGTTAGACTGAAGGATCTAAAGAAACTTCCTGTCGACTTCTTTTGTTCTTTGAGCACGCAAAGTGATGAGATCTTCTTAGCTGTCTTGAAGTTCTTTCTGTGTCAGATGTTGTAGGATAGTGTATCCTAAGGTTCTGCAAGGTTGAGCTTTAATGGTAGACAGCTATACTATCTCCAGATGTCAGTCAACGTTAGAGCAGATAGACACAAATATGGTAGTGACAGTTTATCGTTCTAGAAGATGCATGCAGAGGATACACGAGAATGGAAGATATGTTCTGTATCTGTGCAGAGATACGTTCAGTCTTTATTAAATGCATGGCAGTCAAACAGACGTGATGCGACTTGACTATTCAACGTAGCTTAATCAAGGAAAACATTTAATTAATGGAAACATGACTTATGCAGTCGTTATGAAAATCTGATAGAACGTTATGATCAAGTTGCTGTAGACTCATAAGAGTTTTATGATAACTTATGAAATCGTTACCACAACCAGTCGTTCTATAACAGATGATATAAGAAATCGTTATGAAACATGGCAAGTCGTTCTGATTCTGAACAAACGATATGAGACACTTATCAGATCGTTATGAGATGCAAGTCGTTGTAACTCTCTAAAGAAATCGTTGTGATGACTTACAGAATTGTTATGAGATGCAAGTCGTTGTAACTCTCTAAAGAATCGTTGTGATGACTTACAGAATTGTTATGACGAGCAAGTCGTTATGACTCTCTAAAGAAATCGTTACGATGACTTACAGAATCGTTATGACAAGCAAGTCGTTATAACTCTCTAAAGAAATCGTTACGATGACTTACAGAATCGTTATGACGAGCAAGTCGTTATAACTCTCTAAAGAAATCGTTACGATGACTTACAGAATCGTTATAATGAGCAAGTCGTTATAATTCTGAAGAAGTCGTTACGATGACTTACAGAATCGTTATAATGAGCAAGTCGTTATAATTCTGAAGAAGTCGTTACGATAACTTACAGAGTCGATATAATAAGCAAGTCGTTATAATTCTGAAGAAGTCGTTACGATAACTTACAGAGTCGATATAATATCGACTTGTTTGACACAGCAAGGTTATTCAATCTTTCAAGTAAATCGTTGTTCTAGTGAGGAATCGTTATAGTTAATGAATGAATTATTATGGCTCTTCTGAAAAAAAAAGATGTATGTAAGACTTACCACAAATGCTTGACTTTCTTTGGTAATTCCTGTGCTTATGGCTAGATAAACAAGGTTAGAGAAACTTTTTGACAGTGTTTTGTTTATCACCAAAATAGGCAAGTAATTAATTTAAAAGTACATGGGGATGGACTGTTCATCAAGGCCGGCCGGTTCGCCCGTCGCGCCAGGCCGCCCCGTCGCGACCTGGACCGCGACGGGAACCCCGTCGCGATACTGGGATTAACGCGACCTAGCGCCCTGTCGCGACTTGATCGCGACAGGTCACCTCGTCGCCTCTTGACAATTTCTGCAGAACCTATATATGCATATACCCCTGTTTTATTTGTCATATAACCCTTATACAAGTTAAACCATGTACTGTTAAGCTTAATAATCGACCTGAATATTTTTATTTAATAATATTTAAATAATTCTTGTTAATTTAAAAGCCGTGAGCACGACTTGTCATATCCTCAAGATTTATTTACACTTGCACACACATAACATTATAAATTGCCATTTGACCTTGATAAATTATGCAATAATGTATCGGTAATTAACGAAATAAATGACTAATTTTCCTATTTTGTTAAATACAATTGTTTTCCGTTTTTACTCGCACATTTTATCCACCGTTACCGTTTTCCCTCGGCCTTCAAGCACTCGAGGCACGACGACCCGTTTCCACACACTTTCCCTTGACTTGGACCACCTCTCCACCGGGAATACTCGACGACTCTCGACTGGACTACTAGGGAATCCTTGTCAAGACCTCCGTAAGTCTTCTTGGCTTTGGCGCACATCCTTAGTCAACGAGCAGGTTGTACCCCAAAACCCGTTACACCTTAGGGATCAGTTACGATCCATGCCTTAGTGTATTCCTTCTTGTCTTGGGTTCACACCGGACTACCTGACCCGTGTCCACGGCACGGTTAAGGGGGCAGTTGTGACTTCTACCAGACTGTCGGTACCCGACCTGGTGCCGTGCAACCGTTACTATCGTGTGTTTCTCGTCATTTTACGGAAATATCCCTATCTCATCTACTATCTCGATACTCTCATCTGTTCACGTTCTCTCTACACTCTCGTCTAGTTCATCTACTACTCTCATCTATTCTTGGTACTCTCTTGGCCATTTTGTGATTGTCTAAGATAAAAAACATGACTATGCTAGGCAACTTATAAGGGCCGATCTGGTCCTTGGGAGGAGCACCCGAAAGGCTTTAACTCGCTAGGGTCTAATGGTCAGTGATGGCATACACCAAACGCATGACACGCAAGATTGATCTAAGACAATTCACAAACATCCCGTACATGATACTTGACTTGTGGTTGATAAAATGATCGACCAAATGCTTGTTACTTGCTTTACTTGCTATCGTGACTTGTGCACTACTGTGCAATTACTTGTTAACTTGAAATATGGCCAAATCTTTTGTACTTGTTACCTATGAAGGTATTCTTGTCTTGTGAACTTACTGGCACGACTATACCTGATCGTTCTCGTACTTGCTCATTCCTGTTAGTTATCATGCTTGATAAAAGGTTAAACACTTAAGCTGCTTGTTTACATGAGATATTAAGTCCTACTGAGCGTTATTCGCTCATCCTGTATTTTTATTTAATGTATTTCAGGCGAGTATGACGATGACCACACTCACGAGGACGGGACTGAGGATTTTCAGGAGTGACCATTTTTCTGCAACCAGTGCTATCTAGTAGTAGTTAGTTAGTATAGTTATGAGTCAGTTAGTCATGATGTAATAGTTTGATTTTGAATAAAGTACTCTGGGCCCTAGTTTTGGCTCTGATACGTTGATGTAATAGTTAGATCTTGAAGTTTGATGAAACATTAGTGATTGTAATGGAGTTGATGGATTATTGATGAAATATGAGGTTGTTTGGTATTATATCCATTTGTGCAATGGTTTGTTATTTATTTTCGCTCTGTACTATTTAATAACTGTAATCCCGCTCCGATATTCCGCGTCGGGGCGTTACAGTTTTGTGGTATCAGAGCCTAGGTTATTCTTAAGTATATGATGATCTAGGTTTGACCTGCCTTGACTTAGATCTAATTCCATACCTATGTGAGACGGATAGAACCAAGGGTAATAAGATAAATAAATTCACACACGCACAAACTTAGTGCAAACTCAGTTATCTTACATTAAAATTTTCTTTTTGAAGGAACTTAAACAATGGCAGCAGAGCGTGCTAACTCCGCGACATGCAGCAAACTATACAACAGCTTACCCAAGCTTTGCTTCAGGCTGCTGGAGCCAACAACAACATAACAACAACCGAGGGGCTGGTGATTTACAGAAATTTCCGCAACCGTGAATCCACCTAGATTCAGCGATACCACAGACCCTGATGAGGCAGAGAATGGGCTCAAGGAGACTGAGCGTATCTTCCACGTTATGCAATGCGCGGATGGAGGCAAATATTACTAGCTGTATTTCAATTAGAAAGGGACGCCCCTGCGTAGTGGGAGTCCATTGAGGCACCCAGAGAGGACGCACAATTCACCTGGGAAGAGTTCAAGGAGCATTTCAACTCCAAGTACTTTTCCGAGAGAGTCCAAAAGGAAGGCATCAGAATTTGCTGCGTTGAGCAAAGCACCTTACTGTCGTTGAATATGAGGCTCAATTCTCTCGATTGGCACGTTATGCCAATCACCTGGTCAGCACCGAAAAGATGAAAGCAAGGCATTTCCTCAATGGGCTTAAGCCTCTTATATTACTCACTTGCACCCATGGACATCAGACATATGCTGAAATGGTCAAGAAGGCTCAGTTACTAGAAGATGCGACCGATCTGACTGATCGCATCAAGGGGAGACTAGTCAAGAAGGAACCAGCATCCGGTTCCTCCAGCAAGCCCACAAATGGCAAAAAGCGTCCATTCAACATCACTGGAGGGACAAGCCAGAAAGAAATCCCAAGATACCTACTCCTCTAAACACCAACAAGACCAACTGTGAGCATTGTGACAAGCCTGGTCACACTGCTGTTGAGTGCTGGAGAAAAGTAGGCACCTGCCTGCGTTGCGGAAATCGCAATCACCGCATTTCTGAATGCCCTGTGCTGAAGGAGCAAGAGAAAGAAGCGTCCTATGGGACAAAAGAAACCAGGCAGACTACAAGCCCTGCAAGAGGTTGAGACCACCGAGGAAGGTGGAGTTGTGAAGGTACACTACCAGTCTTTTCTCAATCAGCTTTTGTTTTGTTTGATACTGGCGCAACACATTCGTTCATATCACAAGCATTTGCTGATACCTTAAATGAGAAACCTGCATCTATGACATTTGAATTACCTGTCACAACACCACTAGGAGAAAAGGCTCAATTGAATAAATTATCCTTGGCTGATGTTAAGATAGGTGAACTCAATCTGAGAGCTGACTTGATCTGTATGCCCATGGAGGGCTACGATGTCATTCTGGGAGCCGATTGGCTATCCACGTATGGGGCTATCGTGGATTGTAGAAGAGGGAAGATTACTTTTAGTGAATTCCCTAAATTGACCTTCACAGGATGTAGACACAAGAGGCACTTGTCTCTCGTATCTGCTATCAAAGCACATAATATGATAAGAAAGGGAGTATGGCGTTTCTTGCCACCATCGTAGTTGAAAAGAAAGCAGTTAAGATATCAGACATCCACATAGTGCAAGAATCCCTGATGTGTTTCCCGATGAGCTACCAGGCATTCCACCTGAGAGAGATGTGAATTTCTCAATTGATCTCGCACCTGGAGCTGCACCGTCTCACGTCAACCCTACAGGATGTCCCCTGCTGAATTGAAGAATTGAAAGAGCAATTGATGGAACTGTTAGAAAAAAGATTTATCAGGCCGAGTACTTCTCCTGGGGAGCACCAGTGCTATTCGTCAAGAAGAAGGACGGATCCATGAGATTATGTATTGATTACAGGCAGTTGAACAATCTCACTATCAAGAATAAGTACCCTCTGCCGCATGTCGATGAGTTATTTGATCAGATATCAGGAGCAGAGTATTTTTCTAAGATTGACCTTAGATCGGGATATCATCAGATGAGGATTAAAGATGCAGACATTTACAAGACGGCTTTCAGGAGAAGGTACGATCATTATGAATTTGTAGTCATGCCTTTTGGACTAACCAATGCTCCTGCAGCTTTTATGCAATTAATGAACAACATCTATCGACCATACCTCGACAAGTTCGTCGTGGTTTCATTGATGATATTCTCATATACTCCAAGACCAAAGAGGAGCATGAGGAGCATCTGAGGATCGCTCTGCAGATCTTGTGGGACAACCAACTCTACGCCAAATTGAGCAAGTGTGAATTTTGGCTCGAGGAGGTGTCATTTCTGGGCCATGTGATTTCCAAGGATGGTATCGCTGTCGACCCTTCCAAGGTAGAAGCCATACTCAATTGGGAAGGCCGACCAATGTCATTGAGATAAGAAGTTTTCTTGGACTGGCTGGATATTACAGACAGTTCATAAAAGACTTCTCAAGATAGCTGTATCTCTTACGCGTCTTACACGAAAAGAGATCCCTCTATGTCTGGAGCAAGGAGTGCGAGAAGAGCTTTCAGACACTCAAACAATTGCTGACATCTGCACCTGTCCTCGCATTACCAGTCGAAGGAGCAGGATTCTCAGTCTACACTGATGCATCTGGAATCGGTCTAGGCTGCGTATTAATGCAGAATGAGAAAGTGATAGCTTATTCTTCAAGGCAGTTGAAGCCACATGAAGTCAATTATCCTGTCCATGACTTAGAGCTAGCTGCTGTGGTATTTGCACTCAAATCTGGAGGCATTACCTGTATGGGGAACAATTTATTGTCTACTCCGACCACAAGAGCTTGAAATACTTATTTTCTCAAAAGTCTCAATATGCGACAACGGAGATGGCTGGAGTACTTGAAGGATTTTGATTTCAACATTCAATACCACCCAGGCAAAGGTAACGCAGTAGTTGATGCACTCAGTAGAAAGCCAGTAGCTTCGTTATCCTGTCTAGTCATGGGCGAGATGCAATTGTTAGAACAATTCGCCAGTCTAGATCTAAATATTGAAAAGAGAAGTGATAAGATGTTAGTGGCTAATCTTAAAGCTCAACCCGACATCTTTGCCGAGATCAGAGAGCAACAGGCTAATGATCCGTTTCTAATCCGAGTAAAGGAAACTATAGCTGACAAGCCAGATTTCTCCATCACTGAGGATGGAAGGATATTATTCCAAGCCAGGACTTGTGTGCCTGACAATGAAGAGCTGAAGAGAAAGCTAATGGACGAAGCCCACAAGACCAAGTACACAATACATCCAGGTGCAACCAAGATGTACCAAGATATGAAAAGGTCATTTTGGTGGCCAAACATGAAACGTGAGGTAGATGAGCATGCCGCGCACTGCCTTACTTGTCAGCAGGTAAAAGCAGAACACCGTCGTCCTGCGGGTGTCTTAGGCCCCTGAACATACCTAAATGGAAGGGAAAGCATCGGCATGGATTTCATCATGGGTTTACCCGAACTCGTGGTGGACTTGATGCTATTTGGTTCATTGTGGATAGATTGACAAAGTCTGCACACTTTCTAGCAATTCGAAGTACCTGGAGTGTGGATGTGCTTGCAGCTTTGTATGTGAAAGAGATAGTCAGACTACATGGAGTTCCAGTATCCATTGTCTCAGATCGTGACCCTAGGTTCACTTCTAGATTCTGGAAGGGACTCCGAACTGCCTTAGGCACGAAACTCAACTTTAGCACAGCTTTCCACCCACAGACGATGGACAGACTGAAAGAACAAATCAGATAGTGGAAGACACGCTACGAGCTTGTGCTATAGACTTTGAGGGGTATTGGAATGAACAATTGTCACTGATAGAATTCGCCTACAATAACAGTTATCAGGCCAGCATCAAGATGGCACCATTTGAAGCATTATAAGGCAGAAGTTGCAGATCGCCAGTATGCTGGAACGAAGTAGGTGAGCAGTAATGGCTAGGACCAGATATGATACAAAATACTAGCAGAGATATACAGATTATCAGAGACAGAATTAAGGTAGCTCAGTCTAGGCAGAAGAGCTATGCTGATAAAAGAAGAAAGGACTTAGAGTTTCAAACTGGAGACCATGTGATGCTCAAAGTATCCCCGACTCGAGGATTTCAACGGTTTTGGATGAAAGGTAAGCTAAGACCAAGATTCATAGGTCCATTTGAAGTATTGATAGAGTTGGCGAGGTGGCGTACCGACTAGCACTACCTCCCCAGTTCTCTACGATACATAATATTTTCCATGTGTCCATGCTAAGGAAATACATGTACGATCCACACCGTAATCAGTTATGATGATATCGTGTTTAACCAAGATATGACCTATGAAGAAAGGCCAGTGAAGATTTTGGACAAGAAGATACAACAGTTTCGGAATCGATCCATACCCGTGGTGAAGATTGTGGAGAAATCACGAAGTTGAAGAGGCCACGTGGGAGCCCGAAGCTACAATGCGCCGGAATTATCCGGAATTATTCAGTAAGTCATTCTTCCTCTTACGATTGAGTGAATTGGGGACCAAATTCTTTTAAGAGGGGGAGGATGTAGTACCCTGGATTTTCAAAATCAAAAAAAAATAAAATTTTATTATTTAAATAAATGAGATAATTGATTTAATTAGAATAAAGGGATAATAAATGAAAATAAAGGGAATTAAAGTAATACCCATAAGCTAAATTATTAAAGGGTTACTCTAATAACCCAAACCCAACGAAATGGGCCCAAATAGGATAGCCCATCATAGGATGAGAGTTAAATTAATGAAATTCGTATCTAATTAATTAAGTAAATAGTAAAGGGTTAAGATAAATGTTAAATAACCCTTATATATCTAAAAGAAGAGTCCTTACCCATCCTAACTCTTTAACCACGAAATTAAGCTCTCTCCCCTCCCCATTAGATGGATAATGAGAGAAAAGGGGAAGATAAATATGCAAATTCGGAATTAATAGAAAAGGGGAGTTTTAGAAGGAGTAAAACTCTAATAGCAACCCAATACACCCCCCAAATCATCCCTACCCCCCATAGTTCGTGGCTGGAGTCCTAGGAGACGAAGGGAAGGCTGGAGAACGAAGAAGCAAGGAGGAGGAGGCTAGAACAAGGAGGATTTTCGTCACCAAAACTAGGGTTTTCTTCCTTCATGAAAAAGGCAGGCAATCTCTCAAGCTAAAATCGTAAAATAATTACCCTAGGTAGAGTTCTTGTACCTCTTCAAAAGCCCTATGGTTTCATGATATTTTGTTCATCCAGTTGGGCGAATTTAATTCGTGAAGTCCTGCTGTACTATGAACCCAAAATCTCATGTTTTCTCTAATCCCTTGTATGTACTTGTTCCCATGCCATGATAAAATTCTCAGTTATACTACATCATACTAGCTTTCAAACACCCCTCGTCTTGCTCTATTTCGACTTCCCATGAGGGAGAATTAAATCTTTGCATCTCTGTCTGTTGCATGTACCTGACTCTTCAAGTTTACCTTTAAACTTCATGCACACTTGAGGTCCTATGATGAGAAAATTCTCTAAAATACTACATCGTGTTAACTTTCAAAAGCTTGTTTCGTAATTTTTCATCATATATTCATCTCTAATTAATTCGTTAAACTCTGACTGCACCTGTTTTGATCACCGAAAAGTAACCTAATCAATGTATGTCTAAACCTTGTCTATTTTCAAATAATCATACATGTTGATAGATATACATGTCTACTTTCGTTTAAAACTGGTTCGTACTTTTTGGATCACCGTACTATTTTATATGAATTTAGAACATCCCTATATCACAGAGGACTCACCCTGAAAAAAGGGGAAAACCCAGGCCGCCCCTGATATCGCGGCGGCGCGACACACCGCGATAACAAGAGGGTCGCGGTCGGCCTCCACGTCGCGTCATGAACGCGACGGGCCTTGCCGCCACGTTCCCAACCCCGAACAAGGCCAGGCCAGCTAGTTCGCCCGTCGCGACCTGGACCGCGACGGGAAACCCCGTCGCGATACTGGGATTAACGCGACCTAGCGCCCTGTCACGACTTGATCGCGACAGGTCACCTCGTCGCCTCTTGACAATCTCGGCAGAACCTTATATTATGCATATACCCCTACTTTATTTGTCATATAACCCTTATACAAGTTAAACCATGTACTGTTAAGCTTAATAATCGACCTGAATATTTTTATTTAATAATATTTAAATAATTCTTGTTAATTTAAAAGCCGTGAGCACGACTTGTCATATCCTCAAGATTTCTTTACACTTGCACACACATAACATTATAAATTGCCATTTGACCTTGATAAATTATGCAATAATGTATTCGGTAAATTATCGAAATAAATGACTAAATTTCCCTATTTTGTTAAATACAATTGTTTCCATTTTTACTCGCACATTTTATCCACCGTTACCGTTTTCCCTCGACCTTCGAGCACTCGAGGCACGTGGACCCGTTTCCACACACACTTTCCCTTGACTTGGACCACCTCTCCACCGGAACTCTCGACTGGACTAGGGAATCCTTGTCAAGACCTCCGTAAGTCTTCTTGGCTTTGGCGCACGTTCTTAGTCAACGAGCTGGTTGTACCCCAAAACCCGTTACACCTTAGGGATCAGTTACGATCCATGCCTTAGTGTATTCCTTCTTGTCTTGGGTTCACCGGACTACCTGCCCGTGTCCACGGCACGGTTAAGGGGGCGTTGTGACTTCTACCAGACTGTCGGTACCCGACCTGGTGCCGTGCACCGTTACTATCGTGTGTTTCTCGTCATTTTACGGAAATGTCCCTATCTCATCTACTATCTCGATACTCTCATCTGTTCACGTTCTCTCTACACTCTCGTCTAGTTCATCTACTACTCTCATCTATTCTTGGTACTCTCTTGGCCATTTTGTGATTGTCTAAGATAAAAAACATGATTATGCTAGGCAACATTATAAGGGCCCGATCTGGTCCTTGGGAGGAGCACCCGAAAGGCTTTAACTCTCGCGAGGGTCTAATGGTCAGGTGATGGCATACACCAAACGCATGACACGCAAGATTGATCTAAGACAATTCACAAACATTCCCGTACATGATACTTGACTTGTGGTTATAAAATGATCGACCAAATGCTTGTTACTTGCTTTACTTGCTATCGTGACTTGTGCACTGCTGTGCAATTACTTGTTAACTTTGAAATATGGCCAAATCTTTTGTACTTGTTACCTATGAAGGTATTCTTGTCTTGTGAACTTACTGGCACGACTATACCTGATCGTTCTCGTACTTGCTCGTTCCTGTTAGTTATCCTGCTTGATAAAAGGTTAAACACTTAAAGCCTGCTTGTTTACAAGAGATATTAAGTCCTACTGAGCGTTATTCGCTCATCCTGTATTTTTATTTAATGTATTTCAGGCGAGTATGACAATGACCACACTCACGAGGACGGGACTGAGGATTTTCAGGAGTGACCATTTTTCTGCAACCAGTGCTATCTAGTAGTAGTTAGTTAGTATAGTTATGAGTCAGTTAGTCATGATGTAATAGTTTGATTTTGAATAAAGTACTCTGGGCCCTAGTTTTGGCTCTGATACGTTGATGTAATAGTTAGATCTTGAAGTTTGATGAAACATTAGTGATTGTAATGGAGTTGATGGATTATTGATGAAATATGAGGTTGTTTGGTATTATATCCATTTGTGCAATGGTTTGTTATTTATTTTCGCTCTGTACTATTTAATAACTGTAATCCCGCTCCGATATTTCGCGTCGGGGCGTTACAACTTGATCCCATGCCATGCAAATATTCCCATAAGTACTACATGATGTTAGGCTTCAAACGCCCCTATTTCCCCCAATTTTATCATGTATTCATTGCTAATTAAATCATTTTTCATGACTGTGCATGTTTTAGGTCACCAAAATGTAACCTAATTAAAGCATGCCCAATGCTCGTTTATTTTCTAATTCCTCATTCATGTTGTTACATCTATAAGTCTAGTTTCGCTAAAATTAGTTTCGTGAATTTTGAACTTATGTGCGATTTACTATCGATTTTTGAAGAGACTTGTAGCATGTATGGAAGGAGGAAAACCCACCCCAAGAAGGGCTGATCCCCTTTTCTGGTTCGGACCGCCCTTCTGAAATCGCGACGATCTCAGAAGGGTCGCGACCAGCTAGTCGTTACGTCATAAACGCGATGGACTGTGCTGTCGCGGTTCCCTCCCGTTCGTGCCCGCCTGACCGGTTCAGCAGAACGCGGCCGAACAGCCCGTCGCGACCTGAAACGCGACGGGGACCTCCCGTCGTCGATTTCAAGATGTTGGCCAAAAACCCTAATTTGCATACATACCCCTACTATATATGCCATTTAACCTTTGTTTAAGCTTAATCATGCACTGTTATAAATAGTATTAACCTAAATATTAAATTTTGGTAATATTTGCATAAATTTAATTAATTAAAAGTCATATGCACGATTATCCATGCTCTCATGATTTCTTTACACTTGCACACACTAAACATTAATGTTGCCATTTGACCTTATTAAATTACCCAATAATCGATTCGGTAATTAAGTGTAATTATTCCACTTAAAAATTCCCTATTATTTTTAATAACACTTGTATTCGTTTTATTCGTGTGGTTTGCACACCGTTATCGCGTCCCTCTGCCATCGAGCACATGAGGCAGACAGACAACATTTCGTTACACACTTTTCTTGGCATGGACCACTTATCCGTTGGGAATACTCCTGACTGGACTAAGGAATCCTTGTTAAGGCCTCCGTAAGTCTTCTTGGTTTTGATGCATGTCCATTGCCGACGAGTTGGTTATCCTTAAAATCCTTTACACCCTTAGGGATTAGTACGATCCAAATGGCCATTTAACCTTTGTTTAAGCTTAATCATGCACTGATATCAATAGTATTAACCTAAATATTAAATTTTGGTAATATTTGCATAAATTCAATTAATTAAAAGTCATATGCACGATTATCCATGTTCTCATGATTTCTTTACACTTGCACACACTCAACATTAATATTTGCCCTTTGACCTTATTAAATTACTCAATAATTGATTCGATAATTAAGTGTAATTATTCCACTTAAAAATTCCCTATTATTTTTAATAACACGTGTATTCATTTTATTCGTGTGATTTGCACACCGTTATCGCGTCCCTCTGCCATCGAGCACACGAGGCAAGACGGACAATGTTTTGTTACACACTTTTCTTGGCATGGACCACCTCTCCGTTGGGAATACTTCTGACTGGACCAAGGAATCCTTGTTAAGGCCTCCATAAGTCTTCTTGGCTTTGGCGCACATCCATTGCCGACGAGCTGGTTATACCCTTAAAACTCATTACACCCTTGGGATCAGTACGATCCAAACGGCCTTAGTGGTTCTCTCTTACCTTGGGATCACGTTGAATCGTTTAGCCTGTGTTCATAGCACGGCTAATGAGCGGTTGTGACTTCTACCTGACTGCCGGCACTCGACCTAGTGCTGTGCATTGTGACTATCGTCTGTTTATCGTTGTTTTATGTTTATGTCCATGTTCTCATCTAACTATCTCTTACTCTCATCTGTTCACTTTCCCTCTACACTTTCATCTATTCGTCTATTACTCTCATCTTTTTGGTACTCTATTTGGCCATACAATTGATTATCTAAGATAACAAACAAGACTATGCCAGCACAATAGGGCCTGATTTGGTCCTGGGGAGAGCGCCCGAAGAGTGCCATTTCCTCGCGAGGGTCAACATGATCAGGGTGTGTACGACATGCACTCAACGCCATTTAATACTATCAAGATTTAATCTATGACAATCAATATATCAATCACTATACTATCGTTCTCTGGGTTGACAAGATGCTCGACCAGAGGTGCTATCTCTACTAGTGCACTTTTGTGCAACTATATATACTATTTAATTATATGGCCAATCCTTTATCATGACTAGTTTTGCAATATTCTTTTGGAAGTTTTATCATTTTCTTACTATCGTGTAACATTATTCTCTCTAGTTATCCTGCGCTACAAGACATTAATCACTTAAAGCATGTCTGTTTATATGAGATATTAAGTCCTACTGAGCGTTATCGCTCACCCTGTGCTATTGTTGTATGTGTTTTCAGGTAAGTCGAATGATGCACACACCAACGGAATAGACTGGAGTGATGAGCGACCTGGAGTCATAGCGACGGAATGACCTTAGTGTTATAGAATTTAGTTAGATATTTGCTTAGTTATCTTTCCTAATGTAATGATATTATTGAGCCTATGTTTTGGCTCTGAATTAGTGGTTGTAATAGTTTAGGTGAATTATCATAAAATGAAGAGTTTATTGCCATTATGATTCATTAGTTGCTTTGATATTTACGATTGTATGCACAATTTACGTTACCATACACTTTGCTCACATCTCTTGATTTATTCCGCTGCTAAATTGGCGGGACGTGACAGTAAGTGCTTAAAGAAGATGATGGAATTATAAGCCATCCAAGATATGGTCTATGGAAATATGACCCAAATCATTGGGAAATTAGGAAAAGTTATTGTATTGGGGAAATTAACAAAGAAAAAAGTAGCTGCTCATACAACGTCTACAACGTCTGCCAGATTGTTCAAGTATAAATGTTTTTGCTTGGTATAATCGACCATAGTGCATTAGTTTTTAGCAGTCACTAAAATGGAGACAGTCAATGGGAGGGTTTTTCTACAACTTTTGTTGTTGAACTAAGCACTTGGTCCCTCAAAAAAAACTATGGTTAAAATGCAAGAATATTCACATAGAATTCATGAAAATATAGCAAGACAACAGATGCAATGCAGCGTATCAAGAAGTTGAAATAACTTTTAAGTTTTGAGTCACAAAGAAGATTTGGTGAATGATCTCTGCAAGAATCAAAGTACAATGTTTAGAAAGAAAATAGAACAATGTAAGTGCTTCCAATTAGCAGTCATCTAGAAATAAACCAAAAGGTCATGCTTGCACCGTAGATTATTTCCGACAACATAACAATAGATACATTCTTTGAGAAAATCAAATTAACACCATAGGAAAAGGTAAGAGAACTCACAAGGGTCTCCCAAGGGTGTCGATATTTTTGTCCTCACCGTCGCCCCTCTCGTGCTGGCATTCCCCTCTCGCTCAGACTCCAACCTCTTTCCGCTTCTCCCACTCTAGACTTCTGCTGAAAGCAAAATAAAAGAAGAGCTAAGCTACTACTCATAGAGAAACAGGGATAGGTTAAGGAAATTAGCACACACATTCTGCCAGAGGTGGAGGTGGCCATGATGGTAGGGGAAGAGAAGAAGGAATGTGAGGATGAAAGCTTGCACGAAAGGCTCCCATTGTTCCCTTCCATGCATAAGACAACAGCGTGCGAAGGGCATCGCATCGGGAAGGAGAGCAGAAGCAAGAACTACAAAGGAAGCAGAGAAGTAGCGGAGGGCATGAGCAGCACCACCACCTGCAGAAGTCATATTAAGACGTACGAGGCGGCAAGAGAGAGAGGGGGCAACAAGGGAGATGTGACCTGGCACTTCCCAGCTCAGGCTAGCTTCCCGCTCGGTCCTGACTTACCAACTTGGGATCTTCTCATTGGTCTGACGACATCCTTCTCCGACGTTGGGGGAGGGGGGGGTGGGCGTAACGGCCCGTAGCGGCAAGGGTACTCAACGGCATGGGAGAAGAGGTAGTTGATGGGGCATAGAGCAAGAGGAAGATGACGAGCCCTTTGGTGCTCGGGCAGAGCTTGTGCTGGGCTCAGGGATGTGCAAGGAGAGGGATGCCCTCGATGGGGGAGGTGAGCTCCCGCTCCCTACGTGAAAGAAGAATTCCAAAAAGTGGCGTTCAGAGTTCTATCGCAGATGCCGAAATTAGAAGTTTTAGGTATAATATTTTCCTTGATTTAACTTTTTATAGATGCCATAGAAGATATTTTATGAACTTCTTCCTAAAAATACTTTCTGACATAGGATTTTACACCAACCAAATAGACTCGAAGTGTGTGATTCTTGCGCCCTTTTTCCCCCACCTTTTTTTTATTCCATTGTAGTTAAAGAAATATTTATTGGAAGAGTTATTTTCTCATATATTTAATATCCTTCTCTACACCTTGATGTGTTGTTTATGTTAATTAATTTCTCCCTCTCCTTGTGCGCACCTCCAATGTGACACCTACAAGTGGAGGCTAATTAGTGGAGAGGAGAAGATTTGTCCTCTTTGAACTCGGTACCCATTAGATTTAGTGGACTCGACCACTCTCAAGCACATTAGGCTGAATATCCTCCACTCTCTATTAAGTCACATATCTTAATCCACATGTCTACTCACACTTACTCGCCTTGAGTATATACTTTGGTCAACATATATGTTGTTGTGTCTCTGAGTTTATAGCCTAGTTAGTATATCTATTATTCAGCCTTGAGTCTATGACTCGGTCAGTATATTTATTACTCAACCTTAAGCTTATAACTCGGCCAACCACCTTGCTGCCCCCGTCGTTACTCCCATGTATGATGGCACCCCTCTCAGGATCTCTTTACAATGAACGTGTTTGTTGGTCGTAACCAGTCTTCGTTATTGGAGAGTTTGGTGTATGGTAATGGCCCATAAAAGCCCATTACGCTACAATCATAGGAAACGGAACAATGTAACTTCTATTGGAACATAGGGATCAAAATATGTTTATAAGATTAATGGAACCCTCAATTAATCCAAGGTATGTCCAACTGAGGCCTTCTATAGTCCCGTTTGATACAGGGATAGAAAAAATGGGGATGGGGGTAAATTAATCTAGAGATATGTTATCCCCATTCTTAATTACCTGTTGTTTGGTATTTTCATAGATAGATTTTTTAAGATAACCTCATCCTTCGTTTGGTAGAAATAGTGTTAGTGTGGAGATAGAAACTTTATTTTTTCTCATTATACCCTCTTCGTTTGGTAGAAATGGTGCTAGGGCATATTTTTCTCATCATCCCATCCTCACCTTAATTTTTACCATCTTTTGGGGTGGCCATTGAGGGTGGTACCTAAATATGTAATTATAATTAATTAAGAAGACAAGAAAGATATAATGGTAGTATTAATAACATTAACAAACTATGTAGTTTTTTTTTTGTAAGTAACAAAGTATGTAGTTAAGATGGAATCAAAAGAAATAGATAGAACAATAATAAATATATTACTACATTAATATAAAATAAAAGTAAGAAACAAAGTCAAACTCTCCCTTTCAAATTCTGAAAATTATAAAATAAAAATTAAAAAATGTAAGAGAAAAATGGGGATAGGAGATGGGGATAGGTTTCCCAATAAAAACATGGAATGACTTATCCCCAACTTAAATATATTTTTTAGGGATATTCTTAAAATATCTAAACCACCTTTGTCCATATTTTTTTTGACATACCAAACATGGAATGAGGTTAGATTCACCCTTATCCCCTACTTAATCACATAGCAAACAGGACTCCCCTAGTTCTTTGCATCCTCTCCTTCTTCAACCCCTCATTCGGACTTCAGAGTTTTACCTTGGGATGGAACCTAGGGCCCTCCTGATGCTCTATCGACAAGGGTAGCATCGGCTAACTTGAAGCTCTGATCCTAAAATGGTTCATAGTGTGATATGAGATCATTATGTCTTCAATTAGATACGCTAGTTCTGACATTTTAGATTATTATATATTTTGAAACAACTTTAAACAAGGTAAGTAGAGAAAGAAAATGAACATAGTATGACATATAATGGCTTACATGTTCTGCATTAAGAATTAAAGAGCTAGTGCATGCGACTAGGGCCCTAAGAATAGATCCCAGTGTAAATACCTCAAATTTAATAAAAGCATGCTTCATAAAATTATTCGAGTTTTATGCAAGAAAGATCATTGAATCCCCTTTTGTGTATGTATCTTATCTCCTAACCTTCAAGCCCATCTATTTGTTGAATTTTATATCACATCCATTGGCGATGTTGGATCTCAAACCCACGATAGACAATTAGATAGTCTTAGAAACTTGAAAAATTGGACAGCGATCTAGGACGGCAAGAGGGGGGCTTGGAAGAAGAAATAAAGGATCAGGAGGTCATGTGATTGAGATCCTGAGGAAAACCATCCCGATGCTTAAGTTAAATACAGATAAAAGCTAGAGCAAGAGAACGAGTAATTTGAGATCGCTCTCCATATTAAGTTAGGATTTTGTCATATCTCTAGTTGAAAGACTTCCTTTGAATTTTATGTGGGTCAAGCTTCCCATTGGTCTTGTGCAATGTAACTGTAGATACGACCATGGTTGTGAGCTTCTATCTTGCTCATGATGAAGCTCTTTGTACGCAAGGCGTAGTGGGTCTCCATTGGCTGTATGCGGATCATCTCGCTGGCCATGTGCGGACATGCCCTTAAGTCACCTCTCCGCACACCTTCCAAGCCCTTGACACTAGGGGCCTAGGGTTAACTTAGTGTAGCAACCCAAGTTATTAAGTTAATTAAGTAATTTAAATTAATTAAAATTTAAAGAATAAATGAGTTAACATAAATCCTATAAATTAAAGATTGTAATGGGCTTAATTATTGATCCATAATAGAGTTATTGAGGCAAATTAGGATATAAAATTATAGTAAAATATAAAATTATTATAAAATTCATAATATCCCTTATCTCTTAGATAAATTGAATAAGATAAGCTTAAATACATCTCATAATTATCTAAATTTGTGCTCAGTCACTATCCAAACTTGGGGAGCACGTTTATCTATCAAAATCCCACTCTAATGAGAGTTTAGAAGACTTAAGAGATAGAGATAAACTTGAAAATTAATATTAAGTTGAATTAGAGTTGTATTATGATTTTAAACCCAAACCTTAGACATAAATCTCAATCTCTCCTTCGGTTGACCCTTATGCTGCTGCGAGATCTCCTGGATCTGTAGGGGCTCCTAGAGGAGGAGAGATTCGTGGAGAAACCTTAGAAGAAAGAGTTCTTCCCCATTCTTTCCCTAATCTCCCAAGTTTGCTCAAAGATAGGTATTCTCTTAGGATAAACTTAATTAAATGCCTCTATAGGTCAATCTTCCTACTAGAAATATGATCTCTGTATTTTTTCCCAATTTTTAGCGTGCATACGATGAATATTTTGCATCTAAAGTTCATGTTTACTTGTGTACCTATTCTCTCTCTCAATCCATGCTCAATCCAAGTCCATATGTCAATTCATGATTTATGTACTCTTGCAAGCATGTTAGAAAAGTTTTAAAACTGGTTCAATTTTTCATTCTTTATGCATCGAGATCCATGCATTTTATTGCACAAGTATTACCTGTGGTTCATTGTGAATGAACGCAGTGGTACCCCTCATCGTCTTCTGAACGTGGTCGTATGATAAACCACTTTCAAGATGTGTCAAATATATCCCTTATATTCACTTAACCTAAACTCAGTATGGCATAAGACCCCTTTTGAATGCGAGCCAAACCTTGACCACGTTCAAAGTGTGGGTCCAAAAACCCTAATCTACATGTAAATAGTGTTGTAAAACTCGGATAAGCTTACTGTTAATGGTTGTTAAAGTTTTAAACATGCTAATAGAGATCTACATGTTAATTAAAAATAAATTAAATTCTTTTGTTAAAATTTCCATGATCTTTCTCATATCCCATAATTTTCTCATGAAATTCTACACATTTTCACACCCCTCAACCTTTGCATCTGGTTAATAATCATGAGTTAAATCTAACACATGATACATATAAAAATAAAGGATTTAATTATACATGACTTGTTTTCATTTCACACTGAGTTTTGAAACACTGTTACAGTTGTGAAATAGTTCTAGAAGTCCTATAGAACATCGAGCAATTATTTCCACACATTTTTTTGACGTTGTAAGAACCCTCTGTTGAGTATTCCTCTTGTCGAATTGAAACTCTTTCCAAGGTCTCCATAAGTCTCTGTGAGCTTGGAATTCCTCTAAGATGTCGAGCTGATTGTACTATAAACACCTACATACACCATGGAACCTTTCCGAACTTGTATGACACATTTTGACCAGCCTTGAATCTCTGTCAGGAAACGCATCTGACTTTATGCCTATGTTCTGAATGCGCTCGTATTGGGCACTATGTCTAGACACGTTTGACCTCTTGACCGCTTTATGGTCGTGACCAAGGGGTAAACCGCGTTCAACCTAGTATTGCCTGTACCAAAGAGTACTATTAGCAATGGTTACTCATGTGTTTTCTTGATTTGTTTCACATGCATATCCCCTGTATGTTTCTAGATAATTTAGAAACCCTTTCTTCTCTTTATGTTACATGATAATCTCATATGTTCGTCTATACTGCTCATCTTGTTCGTAGAACTTTATGGC
Organism: Colocasia esculenta; assembly: GCA_014218235.1. Taxonomy (NCBI): domain Eukaryota; kingdom Viridiplantae; phylum Streptophyta; class Magnoliopsida; order Alismatales; family Araceae; genus Colocasia; species Colocasia esculenta. Next base: position 9,643,346 of record CM024765.1, on the reverse strand, counting down.
CATTAACTGATTGTGTAGATACTACATGTGATCATTAATTCACAACCAATGCCCGGCAATTATAGGGCCAATCTCGTCTTGGGAGGAGGGCCTGAAAATACATGTGCTCACAAGAGTCTATTGACTAGGGTGTTTGGTATTACATCTGAGTACTTCACTTGCTTGATTTTTCAATGACCATCATCTCATGAAAGTGCTTGACGTGTTATTACTTGACTTGACTTGTACATGTTTACTCATGATATGACCAACTCTCTCTTGTTATACATGACACTCATTATTGCAATCTTGAGAGTTATCGCGTCTTGTATTTGATATCATCTTGCTATTGTTTTCTATCATGACATGCTATCTATCAATAGTTATTTTGTTTGTTAAGATGTAATTACTTAAAACATGTCTGACCAATGAGATATAAATCTTATGGATGTTTCACGCATCAAGTGCTACTTTATATTTCAGGTAAGTCTAAAAAAGATGGCGCACACACTGATGGGGATGGTCAAGATCGTGTTGAGTGTCTCGAATGAACACCTAGTGTCATGTTATAGTAAGTCTAGTTTAGTTAGCCACTTTTAGACTACTCAATGTAAAGTGTCGATGGGTCCTATGTAATGGCTCTGATCAGCGTGGATGTAATAGACTTAGTGATTTGATTATGAAATAAAAAGATAGTTGATCACTTGTATTATTTCTAATTGCCCAATGATTTGTTTATATTTACTTTACTAGCTACATGCTCTATTTATTTTCTTGAATATAACTACCCTTCTCGATATTCCATGTTAGGACGTGGCACTTAGGTTGCAGACATGGCATAGGAGTTGTGGAGGACCAATAGGAGTTGACATTGCACCAAAATAAATGCTTGATTTTATTTGTGCATCTGATAACTTCCAAAATGAAAATGTGATATGTCTCTTGAAATGCTATTGAATGCCCGACCATCAAATTACATGAGCGTTAGAGCAAATATATATGTTCGATATGTTCCTGTGATTTTGTTACGTCTGTTCTGTAGAGATAGATCTGAACTGTTGTTGGTAACAACACCCATTGAGCTACAACTTTTGTTATCTGATCTTCCTAGCTTACTCGATGTCATCTCTAATAGAATTGTACCATGTTTTCGGCTTATGTTTTGGCTATATGATTCATGCCATTGATTAGTTTTGTAACTTGAATTATGAATATCCTACTTTTATCGCCATGTTAGCTCGTGCATTTCTTGTCAAAACATTAACGATGTAAACCATGCTTGCTGAAAAAGTAAGACCTATTGAGCTCTTATAGCTCACCCCTTCTTTTAACCCTTTGTAGGTAACTTAGATGAGCAAGACTTGAACTAGAAAATCTGAAGAAGGGGTGGTTGTGTGGAGAGTGGAATCCGAGCCTTGTAGAATACTAGATGATGTAGTTCTATCCAGAGTCTTTGTTTTTGAGAATGATGTAGTTAGTCGTATAGAATAGTAAGAATGTAGTTCACCTATAAGTACTAGTAAGGGCTCTTTTTGTATTAATTACTTAATGATCTCGACTGTGAAATATCCAATGTAGAGTATCTTAACTGTATACCATTGCATGATAATTTGTAAGATCAATTGTACTAGGATAGAGATTTTGGCTGCTGTACAGGAGTCTGTCTGAGCACCTTATTGACTATTAAAGGACGTGATGCCCTATCGTTTCAGTTGTTTTATTGAGATGGCTAGTCAGAGATTAGTAGCATTGACTTAGGTGGCATTTGATAACACTTATCTAAAATGTCTAAAGTCTAATTTGCTATCTATTGTCTAAATCTGTAATTTAATAAGTACTTAAAATATATTAGACTTCTATTAAGAGTTGTTTGATAACCAACTTAAATGACATCTGAATTAATATATTATTTCACATAAATATCCTTATATGCTTAAAAATATGTCTAAATTTATTTTTTATTTCCCATAATTTTATATATACATCTCTCAACTATCTTATAATTACATATAAGTCCCTATTTTTTATATATTACATAAACACCCCTACATACTTAAAAATATCCCTAAATTGTGGTTTTTATTCCATATTTACTAAAGTTAAAGGAGTATGGTATTGATATATAGTACAATTTTTAATTACATATAAGCACCTAATATTTCACATATTGCAAATATACCTCTACAAATATTGAAAATATTCACTAAATCAAAGAAAAATTACATAAAGCATTAGTTAATGTATCAATTGTCTCAAAAAAATTACATACAACAATAGCAACAAATACATGGGTTGTGTGCTATATGAATGCTATAGATCTCGGCCTCCGTTCGAGGGAAGAGAATTCACTCAAATTGTAAAGTCTATACTTTCTGATCCTATGCCACCTCTATCTGGTAACCCACAGCTCTTTTGTAGATTTACTTAATTCTCTCTTACAAAAGGATCCAACAGCAAGGATAAAGTGGCCTGAGCTTTGTGAACTTGATGAGATCAAGAGAAAGGTAGAATATGATGTTGTACAGCCAGACAACACCAGCCCAGCCCCATCCAATCCCTTTGATAGCTGCAAATCCCTCGTCTGCATATACAGCTATCAGTGTAGCAATCTGCAAACAAAGTAGCATCATATAAGATTACCAAGTTCCTGGAATTCCATGTAAATGAAAGATACATGAGGAAAAAATAGACCAGTTAAGCAACACAAAAAGCCATCACAAGCAATAGACCTGGGCGTTCCACAAAGGACCAACTGCGAGACCGGGTCACAAATATGAGGGCTTGATTGATGGTACTGACTTGCAGATAACAGCAGAAGCAAGCTTCTGGAAGTCATCTTGAGCTGTTTTCTCAAGGCTTTCTACTTTGAATATTAGCTGAGCAATTCAGAAAATGAACAAAAAAATGTCATCATTTCAGAAAGGCTGCTTTAACTTATGCATGAATTGACAGAATAATAAGAACCTTGGGCTTAAATGCACAACATCACTCCCATGTTTCTCTAACACAACCACAATTTGGATCTCTACTCCAGATTTGCCTTCCCTGCTCTTAGATGCCAGAATTTGTTACTTGGGCATGCCTGTAAGAGATCATCTCCTATTTCTTCTTAACTAAAAAAAGGAGGATAAAATCACATTAGGAGATAAAATCACCTCAAACGTTGTTTGTCTTCTCAGCCAACTTTCCATAGAGCTCAAATGAAGGTTTTTGCTACATTTGGCAAATAAATTTAAGTTTGTGAATAAAAAAAAATCAATTTTAGTTTAACTTACTTTATATGACAATACATATATTGACAAATATCACAATGGAGGCAAGCACATGAAAAGACTGTTAAAATGTCCAATTGCAAAATGCCAAGAACATAGATATTAATTCTCTCACAATATCTCAACTAAACATCAATGGGAGGATCTGATGTTTACTTACCCTTTACTGTCTTCATTCTCTCACACCCCGTTTTCCACATACTAGAATAATTCCCAAAGTTCTTCTAATATTAGTTGAACTATATGTCCCTGAAACAGTCTCCATAGAATGAAGAATAGAAGGCAGAAACGCAGGGAATATATTGCAATAGAAGGTGAATAAATTTTCTAAAATCGGGAAACAAGGATGTCTTTTAGGAAATAGAATTCATATATCATTATATATCACTGTCTCCTCCCCCACAACAAAACATTTGTGTTCACTAATCAGAAATGTTAATAAAGAAATAGAAGTATAGAAGCATGATCCATTGCTTCAGATTAAAACACTGAGTGCTTTAAGTAGCTAAAATTTGGAAAATCAGTAAAGCCATGTTTGATACTTTTTTGGCTCCGGTGCTCACTATTATTTTGCTTCCTTTTCCACCATACATGAGAGGGATGTACAAATGATCCCACTTCGAAGGGTCTTCTTCCCACACATCATCCAGTACCAAGAGAAATATCTTTCCTTCTAATTTGCCTTGGAGACGTTTCTGAGCTGTATCCCAGTTTGGATTGTCATTAATGATTTCTTTTGCCTTCTCGCTCCGTCCGTAGGTGCACTCCAACACAGACGTAGCCCACGGAAACAACCTCAGATCGCCTCAGAAGAAACCACAGGACATGTACGAGGAGGCGGGACAGCAGTGCGACGAAGCAGCAGCAACAGTGCGTACGTCGGCCAAAGACCCACACGAAAGCGGCCACAGCCCTTTCGTTCGTCACACGAAAAGCACGAGCGCTGAAGCAGAAAAAAACGCAGAGCCGAGAACTTGAACATTGAAAAGAGAAGTGATAAGATGATCGTGGCTAATCTTAGAGCTCAACCCGACATTTTTGTCGAGATCAGAGAGCAGCAGGCTAATGACCCATATTTAGTCCGAGTCAGGGAGACCATAGCTGACAAGCCAGATTTCTCCATCACTGAGGATGGAAGAATATTATTCCAAGCCAGGACATGCGTGCCTGACAATGAAGAGCAGAAAAGGAACCTGATGGATGAAGCCCACAAGACCAAGTATACAATACATCCAGGCGCAACCAAGATATACCAAGACATGAAAGGTCATTTTGGTGGCCAAACATGAAGCGTGAAGTGGCTGAGCATGTCACGCACTGCCTCACTTATCAACAGGTGAAAGCCGAGCACCGTCGTTCTGCGGGTGTACTTAGACCCCTAGACATACATGAATGGAAGTGGGAAAGCATCGGCATGGATTTCATCATGGGTTTACCCCAAACTCGTGGTGGACTTGATGTTATATGGGATATTGTGGACCGTTTAACCAAGTCCGCACACTTCCTTGCCATTAAGAGCACTTGGAGTGTGGATGTGTTGGCAGCATTGTATGTAAAGAGATAGTAAGATTGCATGGAGTCCCCGTGTCCATTGTCTCAGATCGTGACCTCAGATTCACATCTAGATTCTGGAAGGGACTTTAGACAGCGTTGGGTACTAAACTCAACTTCAGCACTGCTTTCCACCCTCAGACGGATGGACAAACAGAAAAGACAAATCAGATTGTGGAAGACATGATGCGTGCATGCACTATGATTTTGAGGGATATTGGAATGAACAGTTGTCACTAATTGAATTCGCCTACAACAATAGTTATCAGGCCAGCATCAAGATGGCACCATTTGAAGCACTGTATGGCAGAAGCTGTAGATTGCCAGTGTGCTGGAACGAAGTAGGAGAACAGCAATGGCTAGGACCAGATATGATGCAGAGCACTAGCAGGAATATACAGATTATCAGAGACAGAATTAAAGTATCTCAATCCAGGCAAAAGAGCTATGTAGATAAGAGAAGGATAGACTTAGAATTTCAGGCCGGAGATCATGTGATGCTGAAAGTATCCCCGACTAGAGGATTTCAAAGGTTTGGGATGAGAGGCAAATTGAGACCAAGATTCATAGGTCCATTCGAAGTATTGGATAGAGTTGGCGAGGTGGCGTACCGACTAGCACTACCTCCCCAGTTTGCAACAGTGCACAATGTGTTCCATGTGTCAATACTGAGGAAGTACGTGTACGATCCATCACACGTAATCAGCTATGATGACATTACTCTGAACAAGGATATGACCTATGAAGAAAGGCCAGTGAAGATCTTGGACAAGAAGATGCAACAGCTTCGGAATCGATCTATACCCGTGGTGAAGGTATTGTGGAGAAATCATGAAGTTGAAGAGGCCACGTGGGAACCCGAAGCATTAATGCGACGGAATTATCTAAAATTATTCAGTAAGTCATTCTTCCTCTTACGATTATATGAATTTGGGGACCAAATTCTTTTTAAGAGGGGGAGGATGTAGCAACCTTGATTTTTAAAATCAAGAAAAATAAAAATTTTATTTAAATAAATGAGATAAATTGATTTAACTGAATAAAAAGGGGAATAAATAGAAAATAGAATGATTTAAATCAAAGCCCATCAAGCTAAATTAGCAATGTGTTGTACTAACGGTCCTAACATGGTTTGTTGGGCCTAAATGAGGAGAGCCCATTATGGGATATATAAGAGGTAATTAGGTTAAATTCGTACCTAATTAATTAAATAAATGAAAAGGGTTAAGATAAATACTAAATAACCCATATATCCTAAAAAGGAGTCCTATACTTATCTTAACCCCCTACCCACGAAATTAGATCTGTTCCCATCCTTATTAGGTGGATAAATGAGAGAAAGTGGGAAGATAAATATGGAAATTTGGATTTTTAATAGGAGGGAAGAGTTTTAGATAGAAAGGACTCTAATTAGCAATCAAAACACCATAAAACTCGTCCCTAGCAACCCTAAACCACAGTAGAGGCTTTGGAGGATGAGGGGGAGGCTGGAGATCGTGGGAGCTTGGAGAAGGGAGCTTGGACAAAGGAGTTTTCATCCCGTTTTCATCTCTAACCTAGGATTCTTCTTGGATTCAACAAAAGGTAGGCAATCTCTTAAGCTAAATTCGTGTAAAAATTACCCTAGGTAGACTTCATGAACCTCTTCAAAAGCCCTCTAGTTTCGTTGTATTTCGCTCATCCATTTGGGCGAATTAATTGCTTGAACTCTGCTATTATCATGAACTCGAATTCTCATGTTTTCTCTATACCCCCGCATGTGCTTATTCTCATGCCATGAGAAAATTCTCATCTATACTACATTGTATTAGCTTTCACGCCTCTAGTTTTGTTCTATTTCGATCTCTCGTGAGGGAGAATTAATTCTTTGAATCCTTGTCAGATCCATGCACCTGACCCTTCATGTTTGCTTGTGAACCTCGTGCATACTTGACTTCATACCACGATAAAACTATCATAAATACTACATCTTGTTAGCTTTTGAACGCCCCTAGTTTCAGATTTTCATCATGTATCCATCGTTAATTAATTCATTGAACCCTGACTGCGCATGTTTAGGTCACTGAAAAGTAACCTGATCAAATCATGCCTAAACCTTGTTTATTTTCAAATTAGTCATGCATGTTGATAGATCTATATGTCTACTTTCGTTTAAAACTAGTTTCGTGCTTTTTGGATCACCGTGCTATTTTATATAAAATTAGAACGTCTATGTATCAAAGATGATTCGCCCTGGGAAAAAGGGCAATCCCACCTGGTATCGCGTCGGCGCGATCCGCCAAGATATCAGTGGGGTCACGCCGGCTGATGGCATCGCGTCAAGAACGCGGTGGCATAAGCCGCCGCGATTCCACTCCGGACCGGGACAGACCGGCCAGTCCACCTGTCGCGCCCGGCCGCCCCGTCGCGATTTGAATCTCGACGGGTAAGTCCGCCGCGTTTTCAAGAATCCGACCAGAATTGAAAATTGTGCGTATGCCCTGTTGTTTAGGCTTTGTATCCCTTAATTAGTCATGATTAACCCATGTTATAGTTAATTCGACTTGGTATGTTAATAAATGGCATTAACGATATAAATTTAATTATTTAAAATGACATTTGCACGACTTTTCATATCCTCAAGATTCTTTACACTTACACACACACACAACATTATTAAATGCCATTTGACCCTGATAAATTATGCAATAATATATTCAGTAAATTAGCGAAATAAATGACTAAATTACCCTACTTTATTAAATACAATTGTCTTCGTTCTATACGCGCATTTTAAATACCGTTATCGTTTTCCCTCGGCTTCGAGCACTCGAGGCACGACGGACCTGTTTCTATACACTTTCTCTTGACTTGGACCACCTCTCCATCGGGAATACTCTCGACTGGGCCAGGGACTCCTTGTCAAGACCTCCGTATGTCTTTTTGGCTTTGGCGCACGTCCTTAGTCAACGAGCTGGTTGTACCCCAAAACCCGTTACACCTTAGGGATCAGTACGATCCATGGCCTTAGTGTTTCCTTCTCGTCTTGAGTTCACGCCGGACCACCTGACCTGTGTACACGGCACGGCTAAGGGGGCGGTTGTGACTTCTACTAGACTGCCGGCACCCGACCTGGTGCTATGCAGCCGTTACTATCAGAATTTCACGTTGTTTTACGGAATTGTCCATATCTCATCTAATGTCCATATCCTCTTATCTGTTCACGTTCTCTCTACACTCTCATCTATCTCGTCTAGTACTCTCTCATCTCTTCTTGGTACTCTATTGACCATTCTTGTGATTGTCTAAGATAAAGAAATGACTAATGCCAGCGCAATAGGGCCCGATCAGGTCCTGGGAGGAGCATCCCGAAAAGTGCCAGTGCCCATGGGAGTTAAAATGATCAAGGATGTGTTACGGCATGTATCCAGTGCCAGTTTACTATCTAGATTAATCTATGACAATCAAAGTACTATCTCTACAAGTGCAAGCGTGATCGTTACTAGTGCACCGTTGTGTAATTTACTTGTTATAACATTACATGGCCATTCTATTGTCGTTCTCGTTGTACTATTTTCCCTGTGCCAGTTGCTATTGTTCTCTTGTTATCATGACATGCTCTACATGACTTTACTCTCTAGTTAGCCTGCCTTTAAAACATTAACTATTTAAAGCATGCTTGTGTTTCATGAGATATTAAGTCCTATTGGGCGTTATTCACTCATCCTGCATATTTATTTAATGTGTTTCATGTGAGTCGGATCATGACCACACTCACGAGGATGGGACCGATGAGGAGACTCAGGAGTGACCATTTCAGCAACCAGTGCTATCTAGTAGTAGTCTATTAGCATAGATACGAGCTAGTGAGTCAGTTAGTCGTTATGTAATAGTTTGATTTTGAATAAAGTACTCTAGGCCCTAGTTTTGGCTCTGATACGTTGATGTATTAGTTAGTTTATGAAGATGATGAGTTATTAGTGAATGTAATGAAGATTGTTGGATTATTAGTGAAATTAGAATTTAATTGGTATTATCCAATTGTGCAATTGTTTGTTATTTATTTTCTCACTCTGTACTATTTAATAACTGTAATCCCGCTCCGATATTCCGCATCGGGGCGATACATGCTGGTCCAGCCTCTGTGTCTCCTCCTGTAGCAGCAGGTATGTATATTTAAAGTTGTACTTTCATTGTGCATTTATTCTTATGCCATTAAAATGTTATAGGCTCGGGTCAGTCTACACCTTCTCCTACTACAGTAGTAGGTATGTATATTTAAATTTCAGGGTATTTGTATAGTCATTATTTATATTCTTGTACATTACATTGCTCGATGTGCATTTTTGTCCAGGTCCGGTGCTAGAGGATGCTGTTAGTCTCTAGGAGGGGGGAGGCAATTTTTATGACAACACTCTATGGGAGGTGTGGATCAATGGGTACGTAATAAACTTATATGTATCTTTTATTAAGGAGCTATATTTAGTTCATAAATTCATACTAACAAGTTACATAATTTAAGTGATAAAATAGAGCTTACCCAAGTGTCTCAATTTATCACAAGAATAATTCAGGCACACTTTCCTGGGCCTATTCATAGATTCAATGATTTCTCGATGGAGGTCCAGGAGTTGTTGTATCAGATGTTCATGGTATGTAATTTCTTATTATAATTTATTTATTTTCTTATTCCTACATTCAGTTAACTAACTCTTATCTGTATAGAGCAATCATCGATTCACGCGTCGTTCGGATGAGGCGCGGTCTCGATTAGTATGGACGATGACCGCCCGATCAAATTTTAAGCATTTGTTGTATAATGCGAGGAAAAATGCATAGAAACTGTCTCAGAGTGCAGACCCGACTCTTTGGAGGGAGCGGGCATCGACATGGATGAGGAGAGACTACTGGGAAAGTCTGTGCAACATATGGGCTACAGAGAGATGGCAACAACAAATCACCTACATTGAAAGTGAATCGGCTGCCAATCTAGAGGCCAACATGCATACAAGTGGGTCCATCTCCTTTGCGACCCATCAGTCCAGATTGTGTAACGGCCCCGGCGCCCGGACCCCCGATTCTTACCAAGGATCCGAACACCGGCACCGCCGGAAGGGCTAACGGATCGGTCTAACAAGATGTGTAACAGAAGTAAATAACAACAAAATTACTAAAGTGCACCACAAGTGAACGAAGAGTGTCCAATACTAAGTAACAGTCTAGTACAGTCCCCAAGTAAATAAAGTACAAGTGCTAAAATAAACGGGAAGGAACACATCCCTTAAGGGCATACCCTGAGGGTGAAGTACAACTGCTGGGGGAAACACTGCCACTAGAGACGCTGACTACTGCAGGCCCGTCTCCTAAGTACGCCGCGGAGGAAGCTGCTGTGAAGTCTCACCTACAAAACAGGAGTGAGCTTCACGAAGAAGCCCAGTAGGGACTACCAATCTCCCACTGGTTCTAACAGCAGAATAGAACTATGCAATATTAAATAAAGCAGTAAAATCTATTCTACTAAACAGAGTCAAGTGCGGAAGCGTGAAAGAAACTACACGGTCGTCGGTCTAAGCTACACAGCGGGACCAGAAAACCCATGTAAACCAAGGCACCACATGAACCCAGCTGTAAACACAGATAGTAGACCTGCCTGGACAAACACACTAGCTACAGAACGCTACACTAGTCAGCCGGTCAGGTGCGCCACGCGCCTTACCCTTGACCAACGGTCTATGTCTAGCACCTCCCGCCGGAGTGAGACGCGGACTAAGAACAAACACAACTACCATAGTCTGGCCGGACTACGGTCCCATGCCTGACCCCTCTAAATGGTTCTACAACCACGTAGAGTGAGGCAATGAGAAAAGGACTAGTTGGTCCACACCGTAAGAGCACCACACTACCTCGGAGAACCAGACCAGCTAAGAGAGCTCTACAAACGACTCTACGTCGTTGTCCCCACTATTTTCCCCTTCTGCTCCAAGTCTGTGACTTGAGCACGCCCGCCACCCGGAGAACTCCCTCTAACAGACACGCAGGGCTGGGGGTCCCAGGTAACGGTAACAACCTGTCACGTGGACAAGCCCTCAAGTGCCTAGCACTGGGCGAAGAGAGAGTAGAGTAGCACTGCACTAGGAATAGCACAAGTGCCAAGAAAATAGAGTCGCAGCGGAAATAGAAAACACAAATAGGTCGACAGTCAGCCCTCGATCCGAGAGGTGACGTATCGGCCCGTCACGACCAGAACGTGATGGTTTTGCCTGTCGCAACAAGAAACGCGAAGGCAACCCTTGAACCCGCCGTGATAAGATTGCAACGGCTTTAGGTGCCGCAGCAAGCCCTGGTCTCCTGAACCCGACACGTACCCCCGTCGCGATATGATCACGACAAAGACGACGGTCGCGATCCAGTGAAACCCCGAACTTTTGAATACTGACCACGTACCCCGTCGCATTTGCTAGATGCGATGGGTGCCAGGCGCGTTCAGAGAGAACACGACATAGCGATACGTCGCGACCTGGTCGCGACTGGGAAGCCCATCGCGACCACAGCCGAGTGCTCAAACAGAGCTACCTCTACCACCCCAAGGCACAAACGGGGAAGGGAGAGCATGAAGATGGTAGAAACATGATAATTATGAACCAAACCCATCAAAATAACCCTCATTCAAGCATGGAAGGCAAGCTACTCTCACATGAGCCTCACACAACAAGAAGCCCTCAACACCCCCATAACTAAATCAAGCATGCATTGCACATACCACATACCACAAAACCTCATGAAGCATGCAAGGCACCTAACATGATGTCTAGACTTGGAAGTGGGGTTTGGAGTCCTAGCATGAAGAACTAGGTGGAGGGTTGGGGGGTCCCTACCTCAATATGAAGATCCACCCAAGATGGGCCTTCTCGTAGGTTAGCACCCCTCCACCTCCGAGCTCCAACGCTCCAAGCGCCGCCCACGAACCGAGCTCGACTTCCTCCTTCATGCTCCAAGAGAAGAAGAACCACCATGCAAGAAGAAGAAGGGGAAGACGAGGAAGAAGCACAAACACACACACATGCAATAGATCCAACAATTACACAACCATCACAAGCACAACCAACGCTTACCAAAATGAGCCACAAGCCTCCTCCCCAAGCTCCCACGGAGCACACACAAGGGGAGATCACTAGAGGAAGAAAACACAGAGCAAGAGGTAAATGGGGCTTTTGCTTTCGGACAGAACACTTAAACGTAGACAGTAAGAACGCGACGGACCCGGGTGTTGCGTTACTAACACTAACGCATCATCTACCTGCGTCGCGATCTGAACAGTCAGCCAGTCAACCACCCAATCGACGTGCATGCAAAACTGACAGCAAGATCGCGACGGCCAACCATGTCGCGTTAATGCATGCACTAAGACACGTGGTGCAATTGTCCCGACACAAGACGACAAGAAAAACAGTCTTTTGTCAGGGTCCTGTCGTGACACACTACAAGAAAATGCGCTATTTCCGACGGACTGAATCCGTCAGAAATCCGACGGTATTCCATCGGAAAAGGCGCCTTCCGACCGCTTTCCGTCCAAAGCTCTTCGGAAACTGTTCGTCGGAAATACTTGGTCAGAAATTTCCGACGGATGACAATTCCGTCGGAATTCGGTCGAAAACTCCAACAGATATAATCCGTCGGGAAAGCCGTCAGTATTTTCCGACGGAATTACCGACGGTGTTTTTCCGTCGGTAAAGTATCCGTCGAAAAATCCATCAGTATTTTCCGACGGAATTACCGACGGTGTTTTTCCATCGGTAATTTATCAGTTCCGGGATACTTATCCGTCGGAAAATACACCATATTTTTTTAAAAAATAGGCAAATAAAAATGATTTGTCAACATTGCTACAATGTCAAACCTGCTACAATATTCATAAATTTAACAAATACTCACAATCAACATAAAATCATAAAATACAATAAATATAAATCATATAGAATAATGAATACAAAAATCAACATAGATCTGTTGGATCGTCTGCTGTCCCTGCCTCGTCATCGTCTGGAGCTGGATCCTATATTAAAACAATTAAATGAGAATATTAATAATAAATAAAAGACATACATTATTTTCAAAAATGAAATTTAAAACATGTGATTATTTCTCAAGCTTAATACAATACTATTTTTAGATCCATCATTTTCTTGGGTGTTTTTAGATCCGTCCTTTGAATGCACAACCCAATCCGGAGATCCAAATTGGATTCCGTCAGTTCCCACACGTCACTTTAACCCACCCGGTCGTGTCGGAGAAAACGGCACGTCGATCGGATCCCTATTTGGGATTTTAGACCCCCGAGTTGCGTGTTTTAACCATTTATATATGCTTGGCCGTGTTTTTAGATCCGTCCTTTGAATGCCCAACCCAATCCGGGGATCCAAATTGGATTCTGTCAGTTTCTACACGCCACTTTAACCCACCCGGTCGTGTCGGAGAAAACGACACGTCGATCGGATCCCTATTTGGGATTTTGGACCCCCGGGTTGTGTGTTTTAACATTTTATATATACTTGCCCGTTTTACATCCGTCCATTGAATGCCCAACTCAATCCGGAGATCCAATTGGATTCCGTCAGTTTCTACACATCACTTTAACCCACCCGGTCGTGTCGGAGAAAACGGCACGTCGATCGGAACCTATTTGGGATTTTGGATCCCCGGGTTGCGTGTTTTAACCATTATATATGCTTGGCCGTGTTTTTAGATCCGTCCTTTGAATGCCCAACCCAATCCGGGGATCCAAATTGGATTCTGTCAGTTCTACACGCCACTTTAACCCACCCGGTCGTGTCGGAGAAAACGACACGTCGATCGGATCCCTATTTGGGATTTTGGACCCCCGGGTTGTGTGTTTTAACATTTTATATATACTTGCCGTTTTACATCCGTCATTGAATGCCAACTCAATCCGGAGATCCAAATTGGATTCCGTCAGTTTCTACACATCACTTTAACCCACCCGGTCGTGTCGGAGAAAACGGCACGTCGATCGGAACCTATTTGGGATTTTGGATCCCCGGGTTGCGTGTTTTAACCATTTATATATGCTTGACCTTGTTTTTAGATCTGTCCTTTGAATGCCCAACCCAATCCGAGGGTCCAAATAGATTCCGTCAGTTTCTACACGTCACTTTAACCCACCCAGTCGTGTTGGAGAAAACGGCACGTCGATCGGATCCTTATTTGGGATTTTGGACCCCCGGGTTGTGTGTTTTAACCTTTTATATATACTGGCCCATTTTTAGATCCGTCCTTTGAATGCCCAACCCAATCCGGGGATCCAAATTGGATTCTGTCAATTTCTACACGTCACTTTAACCCACCCGATCGTGTCGGAGAAAACGACACGTCGATTGGATCCCTATTTGGGATTTTGGACCCCCGGGTTGTGTGTTTTAACCTTTTATATATACTTGCCCATTTTTAGATCCGTCCTTTAAATGCCCAAGCCAATCCGGAGATCCAAATTGGATTCTGTCAGTTTCTACACGCCACTTTAACCCACCCAGTCGTGTTGGAGAAAACGGCACGTCGATCGGATCCCTATTTGGGATTTTGGACCCCCGGGTTGTGTGTTTTAACCTTTTATATATACTTGCCCATTTTTAGATCCGTCCTTTGAATGCCCAACCAATCCGAAGATCCAAATTAGATTCCGTCAGTTTCTACACGTCACTTAACTCACACGGTCGTGTCGGAGAAAACGACACGTCGATCGGATCCCTATTTGGGATTTTGGACCCCCGGGTTGCGTGTTTTAACCATTTATATATGCTTGACCGTGTTTTTAGATCCGTCCTTTGAATGCCCAACCCAATCCGAGGATCAAATTGGATTCCGTCAGTTTCTACACGTCACTTAACCCACCCGGTCGTGTCGGAGAAAACGGCACGTCGATCGGATCCCTATTTGGGATTTTGGACCCCCGGGTGTGTGTTTTAACCTTTTATATATACTTGCCCGTTTTTAGATCCGTCCTTTGAATGCCCAACCCAATCCGGGGATCCAAATTGTATTCCATCAGTTTCTACACGTCACTTAACCACCCCCGGTCGTGTCGGAGAAAACGGCACGTCGATCGGATCCCTATTTGGGATTTTGGACCCCCGGATTGCGTGTTTTAACCATTTATATATGCTTGACGTGTTTTAGATCCGTCCTTTGAATGCCCAACCCAATCCTGGGATCCAAATGGATTCTGTCAGTTTCTACACGTCACTTTAACCCACCCGGTCGTGTCGGAGAAAACGGCACGTCGATCGGATCCCTATTTCGGATTTTGGACCCCCGGGTTGTGTGTTTTAACCTTTTATATATACTTGCCCGTTTTTAGATCCATCCTTTGAATGCCCAACCCAATCCGGGGATCCAAATTAGATTCCGTCAGTTTCTACACGTCACTTTAACCCACCCGGTCGTGTGGAGAAAACGGCACGTTGATCGGATCCCTATTTGGGATTTTGGACCCCCGGGTTGTGTTTTAACCTTTTATATATACTTGCCCGTTTTTAGATCCGTCCTTTGAATGCCCAACCCAATCCGGAGATCCAAATTGAATTCCGTCAGTTTCTACACGTCACTTTAACCCACCCGGTCGTGTCGGAGAAAATGGCACGTCGATCGGATCCCTATTTGAGATTTTGGACCCCTGGGTTGCGTGTTTTAACCATTTATATATGTTTGACCGTGTTTTTAGATCCGACCTTTGAATGCCCAACCCAATCCGGGGATCCAAATTAGATTCCGTTAGTTTCTACACGTCGTTTTAACCCACCCGGTCGTGTCGGAGAAAACGCACGTCGATCGGATCCCTATTTGGGATTTTGGACCCCCGGGTTATGTGTTTTAACCTTTATATATACTTGCCATTTTTAGATCCGTCCTTTGTATGCCCAACCCAATCCGGAGATCCAAATTAGATTTCGTCAGTTTCTACACGTCACTTTAACCCACCCGGTCGTGTCGGAGAAAATGGCACGTCGATCGGATCCCTATTTGGGATTTTGGACCCCCGGGTTGCGTGTTTTAACCATTTATATATGCTTGACCGTGTTTTTAGATCCGTCCTTTAATGCCCAACCAATCCGGGGATCCAAATTGGATTCCGTCAGTTTCTACACGTCACTTTAACCCACCCGGTCGTGTCGAAGAAAACGGCACATCGATCGGATCCCTATTTGGGATTTTGGACCCCCGGTTGTGTGTTTTAACCTTTATATATACTTGCCCGTTTTTAGATCCGTCCTTTGAATGCCCAACCCAATCCGGAGATCCAAATTAGATTCTGTCAGTTTCCACACGTCACTTTAACCCACCCGGTCGTGTCGGAGAAAATGGCACGTCGATCGGATCCCTATTTGGGATTTTAGACCCCGGGTTGCGTGTTTTAACCATTTATATATGCTTGACCGTTTTTAGATCCGTCATTTCAATGCCCAACCCAATCCGGAGATCCAAATTGGATTCCGTCAGTTCCCACACGTCACTTTAACCCACCCGGTCGTGTCGGAGAAAACGGCACACGATCGATCCCTATTTGAGATTTTGGACCCCTGGGTTGTGTGTTTTGACCCTTTATATATACTTGGGTGTTTTTTAGATCCGTCATTTCAATGCCCAACCCAATCCGGAGATCCAAATTGGATTCCGTCAGTTCCCACACGTCACTTTAACCCACCCGGTCGTGTCGGAGAAAACGGCACGCCGATCCGAACCCTATTTGGGATTTTGGACCCCCGGGTTGTGTGTTTTGACCCTTTATATATACTTGGGTGTTTTTTAGATCCGTCATTTCAATGCCCAACCCAATCCGGAGATCCAAATTGGATTCCGTCAGTTCCCACACGTCACTTAACCCACCGGTCGAGTGGGAGAAAACGGCACGCCGATCAGATCCCTATTTGGGATTTTGGACCCCCGGGTTGTGTGTTTTAACCCTTTATATGAAATTGTTGTTTTTTAGATCCGTCAATTGAACGCCCGTCCCAATCCTAAGTATAAATTAATACTAATACTGACCTGAGCTGCTAGCTGTGTGGGGCGTACTCCCTGCATTATTGAGATGAACTGCTGAACCATATCGCTGAACTGCGTCTGTAGGTACCCGCTGCGTCTCTATCCTACCCGCTGCGTCTGTAGCTTACCCACTGCGTCTGTAGATCTACCCGCTGCGTCTGTAGCTCTGCACGTAGCTCCTCCCGAATGATGCCTCTAATGTCCTCTACACCACTGACGAGCGGCGCAGAAGATGAACTCGCGTGTGCCGGGGGAGTGATCGAACTGGCATATGAGGACAACACTCGATGAGTATCCAAGCTGTCCCCAAAGCCGTACACTCGACTCTTCCTCGGCACTCCCGCTGCCTCGACCCAAGCGTCCGCATCCAAATCTGGCTGGTAGTGCCCTCTGTGTAGCGCTCCGCCATCATCCTGTCGTACGTCTCCTGTAAAATAATTTAAAATTAAATTATTGAAAACAAATTACTTTAATATCATAATTGAATCATAATTTAAAGCTTGACTTACAGCAATCGTGCGGGCACTCTCGGTAACATAGTCATCCGTCCCCTTCCGCTTATGAGTCCGGTCAAATAACTCGCGGAAGTAGGGGCACGCTCCAGGTCGTGATGCTTAAAATCAACAAAATTAGTTAGTTTCACAATAATAATCTATATGTATATATGAATCGAACAATAAAATACTTACCAATTTTTGACTGTGGGTCGCATAAGATACGGATCCACTAGTATGCACATTCTTCTCCGGTTGAGTTGCTCTGTTGCGTATTGCCGCCTGTGACCGCTGCTGCCATGGTCCAGCAGCCCAACGCTCGCAAAAGGACTCCCAATAGTCCCTCCGCAGCCAAACATGGCCGTAATCCACCCAAGCCATAGGATCCCGGTTGCCTGTGGTCTTCATTGCCTTGTCCCGTACCTCCACATCGACTTTCTTACATTAGTCTGGGCCGTAATCTCCCAGACGGCTCGAGCTCGAGGGAGATCCTCGAATCTCATGAATGCGAACCTCGCTGTAAAGAAATAAAATTAATCAACGTTCTGCAATAAACCCAAATTAATAATAATTGAATAAATGACTTCAACTTCTAAAAAATAAAAATACCGTAAACATGTCAAATAATAAATCCCAGACTGGCACCGGGAAGTCTCTCCATGCATCCACTAGTCCTGGAATATGTGCGTGGACTAGCGTCGTAATATAGCGGGAAGCAGGACTGGGATCTATCTTCCCCCTGCAATTCCACATTAATTTTCTACATGAAATGTATATCCTAAATAACAAATACAATAACACTGAGATGATGAACTTTACCCTGAGATCCAGCATGGTTGTCGTCCTGGTAGCTGAGGCCCCTCCTCAGCTGCTGGATGCTGGCTCTCCACCTCTGTTGAAAACAATTTAGTACACTATTATTGTATAAATTGCAAGAGACAAACATACTAATCTATTGAAACATACGTTTACCTTGTGGTGAGGAAGAAGACGAAGGTGGCACTACTCGGATGGTCGACAAGGAGGCAAAATTTCATACACATTAGAAATTATGAATTTCAAATAAACAACAATATAGAAATTACCTGTCGCTGGGACGACGGTGTGGACGGGGAGGCAGTCCCTGCAAAATTTCATACACATTAGAAATTATGAATTTCAAATAAACAACAATATAGAAATTTACCTGTCGCTGGGACGACGGGCGTGGATGGGAGGCAGTCCCTGCAAAATTTCATACACATTAGAAATTATGATTTCAAATAAACAACAATATGAAGATTTACCTGTCGCTGGGACGACGGGCGTGGACAGGGAGGCAGTCCCTGTAAAATTGTATGTACGTTAGTTCTCGTGAAATCAATATAAACAATAATACCCATATGGTTTTTTGTGTACATATGCATATACCTGTCGCGGACCTGGAGGCAGACGTGGACGGGGAGCAGTCCTGCTTTCTTGTATGTACGTTAGTTCTCATGCATTTAATATGAACAATAAATTCTAGAATATTGTGTTTACACATACGTATACCTGTCGTAGACGGGGTCGCGGACCCTTGCCAACGGACGTGGCAACGTCCGACTGCGTCCTCCACGTACCATATCTCTATTGATACAAATAAAGATATAGCAAGTCATCAGCACTCAATTTGAAGTAACAATTTATTATGAACATGTAATTAACACAACACCAAGTTCTTACAAAATATGCAGTATATTATATATATATCATCATCAGATGCTGAAGACATGTTAATTCAGCATCATCTTCATCATCATCCTGGAATTCATCCTCACATCTGGGAGTCTTCCTCCACATCAAACTCCACCTCCCGCTCAGCGACATTTGGGTCAACTTCTTCTTGTTCGTTATCCTTATGTAAGCAAATTGTTTCATTTATATCATGAACATTGTACTGCGTAGAAGCTGCCAACTCTCGTGCGCCACTCCGATTGATTGGAAAAAGTTGTCATTAACACCTTCGAGCTCATCATCAGTTGGGAGAAGCTCATACTCAGGGAATAGTCTTGATTTCACTCTACATGCAGCCCACCAATCTCTTAATTTGAGGGATGTATAATTTGAATAATAAACTTGTTGGGCTTGTGCCGCCAGGATGAATGGCTCATATGTACTCAATTTGGACTTATGCTTCACATCGATTAATCCATATGTTGTGTCATGACGAATAGATGTCGGATCAAACCAATGACACTTGAACAGAAATACATTGTTGTCTTGTCCCAAAAATAGCAGTCAATGACTTCTTCGAGAATGCCATAATAGTCAATTTCATTTTCATTGTAGGCACTTCCCTTCACACATACGCCGATGTTCATCGTAGACTTATTCCGTCCATAATCTCTCGTGTGAAATCTGTATCCATTCATAATGTAGCCTGGATAGACACGTACAATCTTCGAGGGGCCAAAACTGATCTGTTGTACTCTTGAATCGGGAATGAAGCCTTGTTCAACCTATTATGAGATAAATAGACAACATTGAATAAATGACTTCAACTCAGTCTGCATAAAAACATAACACTTATGTTTCAAAATAATTGACACATACTCGAGATCTTAACCAAGTAGGAAAAGACTTCTCTTGTTCTTTTCAAACTGCACGTCAGTTAGATGTGGATTCTATCGCAATATGACCGAGTCAAACTCTCTGCAATGTAAATGTCACACAACCGTTAGGTTCTGCAGCAATGCACGCAAATGATGACGAATAAGCGTGGAGAGCTTACTGAATGTAAGAGTCTAGTTCTTCACAATTCATGAACACGTAGATCTCCGCAGCTACCAACTCTCTGTCTGGAGTGCGCGAGTAGATGAAGATCCGAACGCCCGTCCGGGACACTTGAATACAGAGAGTCGGTCTGACACCTCGGAATCTCCACCATCATCATTACGTGGAGGTTGAGTGCGTCGGGTTCGTATTTCCGTGTCAAAGTACATCGAACAGAAGTTCGATATCTCCTCAATGAGGTACGCCTGAGTAAT
Source organism: Colocasia esculenta (assembly GCA_014218235.1). Lineage (NCBI taxonomy): Eukaryota > Viridiplantae > Streptophyta > Magnoliopsida > Alismatales > Araceae > Colocasia > Colocasia esculenta. The sequence goes on along the minus strand of CM024765.1, from coordinate 9,623,009 downwards.
GGAGCCCTCAACTTGTGCTTTGTTACGGACTTTCATCTTAAGATCGTGCATGCACCTACGGCAATAATTCAAATGCATACATAAGTAATATAAAAGATCGTCGTAATGGCAATAAATTGAGATGTAGAAATATACCTCTCAAATGGATACATCCATCGAAATTGTACTGGTCCTCCGACCCTTGCCTCATATGGTAAATGGTGATCAGGTGCTCCATTGAATCAAAGAATGCTGGAGGAAATATCTTCTCTAATTTGCAGACTGTGAATTATATTTTGCTCCATATTTTGCAAGTCATGAATTTTGAGTTCTGATGCAGAGAAATCCTGAAGAATTGACTCAGCTCAGTCATTGCTCCCCATATTTGTTTCGGCAACACACTCGCGAAAAGCAAGAGGCATCAGTCTTTGCATGAAAACATGGCAGTCATGACTCTTCATTCCGTATATTTTTCCCTCGTTGACTTTACACAACGCGCAATATTCGAGACATATCCCATCCGAAATCTCAATTGCTTTAACCATTGCAACACTTCCTTAATCTGTCTGGCCCCAAGCACATATGCAGCTTTAGGTTGCACCACTTTTCCTTGAACATGCTGTAGCTCTAGTTCTAGACGTTTGCAAAGTACTTTCAAATCGAAAACGTGCGCCTTGACGTCGCCTTTTGTTTTGACGTCCATAACTGTGTTGAACACATTATCACAAAAAATTCTTCTCATATACTATCTCTATACTAGGTTATGACATATCAAAAGTGTTGACCAATAAGGCAATTCTCAAAAAATGCTTTGCTTCACCCAATTGTGATCCTTCCCAAAGCCAGGGATTTGTCGGGTACTACCAGCCAGTTGTGTTACAGTCGGTAAGTTCTGGACCCACCTCGCCATGTTTCCACCAGACACCCATTCCATATCTACCTCCTCCATCACAGTTGTATTTTTCATAAAAGAATCCTTTTGCTTTCGGAAAGGATGGTCACTGGGTAGAAACCGCCGATGACAATCGAACCAACAAGATTTTCCCCCAGATTCAACACAAATGATTTAGAATCCTCCATGCAATAAGGACATGCCAACCTCCATGTGTGCTCCAGCCAGATAACATGTCGTAGGCTGGAAAGTCACTTATTGTCCACATTAATGCAGCCTTTAGATTGAATTCGTTTTCTGGATGCATCATAAGACTACACACCATCTGACCATAACAATTTCATCTCATCAATCAACGGTCTGAGATATATGTCTATATCTTTCCTGGACTTTTTGGACCGGAATCAGCAATGAAAGGAACAGATTCTCACGCTTCATGCACATGCCTGGCGGAAGGTTATACGGTGTTAGGAATACTGGCCAACATGAGTAAGATGCCACCGAGCCTCCGAAAGGATTGAAACCATCTGTGCATAAACCAAGCCGTACGTTGCGTGGATCCCTTGAGAAGTTGGGATGAGTTCGGCTAAAATGAGCCCAAGCTTCACCATCGGCAGGATGACTCATTTCACCTTCGTCGCGACGGACTCTTTCCGCATGCCAAGTCATATGTCCAGCTGTCCTCGAGGACATGAACAATCGCTACAATCTGGGTGTGATAGGAAAGTATCGCAATGACTTATACGGAACATCATTCTGCTTTGACTTGTCCCCTCTCTTGGGCTTGAACCTATCATGCTTACAAATACAGCATGATGTCTTATCTGCATCCTCTTTGTAGTACAGCATACAGTGATTCGGACATGCATCAATTTTCATAAAACCAAGCCCCAAATCATTCACCATCTTCTTCGCACGGTAAAAGTCAGCAGGTAACCTCTCTGATTGAGGAAGCATGCTCTTGACCAGTAAGAGAAGCCGGTCAAAACAACTCTCGCTCATATGAAATTCAGATTTCAAATTCAATAGCTGTGACACTGCAGACAACCGTGTATGCTTCTCACAACCATCCCATAATGGCTCATCAGCATCTCGAAGTAACTGATAAAATCTCTGAGCTGTATCATTCAACACTTCTTCATTTGTTTGATCTTCATGAATATGAACTCCGGACCAGCAGCATCGACAACCATGTCTACGTACGTACTTGTAGAGGCAAGTAATTAGCTGGTGCAGACGACTGAATATTCAACTCACCATGACACGACCATAACTCATAATGGCCAACAAATCCTCTCGTATACAGATGATGCTGCACATCCCATGTCGATATCCACTTTCTGTTCTTACAAGCCGAACACGGACATCGGATGTTACCCATCGGATCAACTACTACTGATGAATTACTCAATGCAAACTCAATAAAACTGTCAACTCCGTCTGTAAACCCCTCGGTCACAACTCCATTCACTATTCCACGGTACATCCATGACCGATTCTCATAAGACATTTTTCCTACAGATTAAATGTCATGTCCCGAGTTAAAATCCAACACACCCTCACATCGTTCAAGTACCATACATTGGATACATACGTTATATGGAGGCCCAGAGCTAATGGGTGAAATAAAACGTTGACGTAAAGATAAATGAAGAGTAAGCATACATGAATATCAAATAAATTTGAGCACTATATAATACTTAATGGTATTGAACATTAAAAGAACACAAAGACTTTGTTCATACAAACCGTGATGTCTTCATATTAGGCCACCACCACTTGATCGGCTCTTTATTCACCAGCTTCTTATTAGATTTCTAGGTTTTGAACTAACCACTGATATCCCTAAATATAGTTTACTAAATACATCTCTTCGTACATAATGGGAAGACATAACTTTCAGAATGTCAAGCTCTTGACACAATTATTTTCCACAAATTTTGACCAGTCTTTTCCACTAAATATGTACATACTACCACACCAACTACGTCGTAAGATTACAGAATATCGCAGTCCTTTTTCATCTTGAACAATAACAGATAATCCAATTTTATTTTCTAAACTTTGTCTTTCTTCTTTCCGAATAATCTTATGATTTTATTCATCTTCTCTTTCCCAAAGTAACCTTCATGCAATCTTCGAATATCCATCGGATATCTTTCGTTCAAAACAAACACGTACTTTGATACGTTGGACATTGTTCTTCTTTGAGTCTAATTTCCAATCGCGAACTCTCATCACTAATTGAAAAAAAAATTATAACAATTTATTCATGAGTAATTTAAAATATGAATTAAATCATAATATGGTAAATATGAAAGAATCAATCAAATGACTACAAATAAACAACGAGTAATGCAACATTTAATTACCAAAAGAGATTGGTACAAGATTACAAGTGCCATCACTAATATGAATTGGTTTGTAGGGAACTCACTAAATGTATATCAGAGAGGAGTGAATAGACGCACCCGAAATTTTCAACAAATAATACAACACCATAATAAATGAACACCTAACTGCGATCAACATCACAAACTATCCAAAATAGGACAATTCAAGACATGAGTTAGATATACACATTCTCATTATTGAAAATAAGACTCGTGCACATCAATCACATAGTCTTCAACGGAAGCTTCATTGACACGGGCTTAACACGCTCTCGTGAGGTGTGTGCAGTGAAAAAATGTTATACATGCATGATCAAATTTAAAAACCCAATAAATATGAAAGAAATATGGAAACAAAATCATACATGTGAACAAGTGCAATATAACCCAAATTCATACATACATGTAGATGAATTGTATTAAAGTAAGAAATACAATACTATCACTAAACTGAAAGTAAACAATTAAAAATATCCATATAACAGTGTTATATTGAAATAAGTTTGAATAATGATCTAATAGCTACAAGAAAGATTTTGTACTCATTGTTTTAAATCTTGATCAAGTCACATTACAGTTCCATGCCTTTAGCATTCAATTCATGAGGGAGAATGGGATCATTGAGACCTTCATGTGCTTCTATAGATAAAGTCTCTGCTTCAGATCAAAAGATCGATCTAAACCTGAAGATTTCTGTTTACAAGGGCAATCTTAGGCTATGTTGGTACCCAAAATTTGGAGTTATAGAATGGGATAGAATGAAAATATCTTCTAAATTTTGAAATTATAGACTGGGATAGAGTGAGGATATCCCTAAAATTGTGGGGAATTTTAGAGATATCCTCACTCTATCCTAGTCTATCCAAATACTAAACATAACCTAAGATTCTTATAACTAAACCTAGTAATTAATGATAGTTAGTTTTGAAAATGCTTCAATGTCAAATTTTTGATGATTGTCATATAAAAGCTCACAGCTCTTTAATTGAAAGTTGTTAGATTGAGAAATATTATCCTTGGGAAACTTTGGAGGCTCCAAGTATATTACAAATTGGTTTCCAGTAGGGTCACTCAAAAATTAGGGTGCACCTTTTTTTTTTCCTTTTTGACCGTGTGATTGTGAAGTAACTTGTTACAATTATTCGCATCAGATGCTGCCACACCCATGCCCGTCCACCCGCTAATCAAAGAGGTCGTGGGGCTACACAACACACCTGCATCCTGACCGGGTGCAGTCCTACACCTAATCACAACCTCTATAGGTTCAGAAGCCCCAGAGACTAAGATATGTGGGAACAAAAGACTAGCTGAGGCAACACGTCTGGCGATGTCCACTCCCCCAGCCAAAAGTGCACTCAAGCGGCTAAAGAAAACCACAAGATGTTGTTCCCAATACCATCTTTCCCCTTCCCGAATGAGGAATGAAGGGGAGTTCAGGAAGATAACAACAACTAGTGAGGTATCGGGCAAGCCATAAAGTGTCGATACCACCCATCCCGAAGGAAAACACTTAATAGAACATTCTTAACACCATCATACATGGAAAGCCTAGACCACTGCTTGCTCTAACACTTAGTCGCATCACACACAATCAACATGACTAAGCTACTGAGAGGGAAACCAGAAACGAGCACATACAGTCGATGCGACACAAAAGAACCAGACAGGTGCTCAAACATTGGCATGTTACAACTCAGAATGCAGGAACCTCCTGTTTCATTCCGAAAACACTTTAAACCTGCCTTCCATTCACTAGCACACACTGCAGTTACCCAGAAATGGAAGGAGCTTGGGATAAGCTTAGACAACACAGAAAAGTACCTCCTAAACATGATTCAATGCATAGAAGATCAAGTGATAATGTTAAAGGAATAGAAGTTGAAATAAATTAGAACGTGTATTCATCCACTTCTGTACTGGCCATTCACCCCAAAGAACATCACTATCTCTCATTTCATCTCAGATGGGCAGTGAAGACTGCCACCTGCTACCTCCCTGACATGATCTCCCCTTGGCCAATCATTGAAGCTCTTCCCATTTAACAGACGCATTCAGATGAGATAAGATGGATACATGATAATGGAAAATTTAGTGCTGCTTCAGCATGGAATAAAAGCAGGAATAAGGCATAACAACTGGCATTTGAAGTGGTTGGATATGGGACAGGCCGACTTCTCAGAGGCACTCCATGTATACTGGCAGGCAGTTCTTGGAAGCTCCCAACAATGGACAAAATGCAAACAATAGGCATTTCATTGCAAACAGGATGTGTGTTATGCTTGAGCAATATTGAGACCACAAATCATCTTTATTTTGCTTGCCCATATACTAGCCGGATTCAGAAATCTATTATTCAAAGGGTTGACTTCAGCAGGGATCCTCACCATAACATCACACAGGAGTTTGAGCACACTGATGCAAACTTCCCATTTAAGGTTGGCTCACTAAGCTGGGTAAACTTCCCAACTGGCCGGGTGGGGGGGGTGTGCAGGGGGCCGGGTGGGAAGGGGAGGGGGGCCGGGTGGGGGGGGTGTGCAGGGTGCTGGGTGGGAAGGGGAGGGGGGCATCGTGCAGGTGGGGGGGGTGGGAAGGGGAGGGGGGCCGGGTGGGGGGCATCGTGCAGGGGCTGGGGGGGGGGGGGAGGGGGGCCGGGTGGGGGGGGTGTGCAGGGTGCCGGGGTGGGAAGGGGAGGGGGGCATCGTGCAGGTGGGGGGGGGAGGGGGGCATCGTGCAGGTGGCCGGGTGGGGGGGGGGGGGAGGGGGGCCGGGTGGAAGGGAGGAGGGCCGGTGGGGGGGGGGGGGGTGCAGGTGCTGGGTGGGAAGGGGGGGGGGGAGGGGGGGGGGGCATCGTGCAGGTAGGGGGGGGTGGGAAGGGAGGGGGGCGGGTGGGGGGCATCATGCAGGGGCCGGGTGGGGGGGAGGGGGGCCGGGTGGAGGGGAGGGGGGCATCGTGTCGGTGCAGGGGTGTGGGGGGTGGGAAGGGGAGGGGGGCCGGAGGACGGGGGGGTGGGAGAGAGGGGGAGGTGGAATGCACCAGGAGAGGGGTGGCCGGCGGCGAGCGGCGACAAGCGGGGCATCGGCGGGGCGGCGAGCGGCGCAGCGGCGACCGGCGGCGGCGACCGGCGCGGCGGCGACCGGCCGCAGCAGCGACGGCGAGCGGCGGCGGCGACCGGCGCAGCGGCGAGAGAGAGAGAGAGAGAGAGAGAGAGAGAGAGAGAGAGAGAGAGAGAGAGAGAGAGAGAGAGGGAAAGAGGGAAAGAGGGGGATTCGCGGGAGGAGGTAAAGTGCTTTTACCGACGGAAATATTTTCGTCGGAATATCCGTCGGTAATATTCAGTACCGACGGATATTTCCGACGAAAATTTCCGTCGGAACTTCCGACGGATTTTTCGACGGATTTTTTTAGTCGGAATATCCGTCGAAATTACGACGGTAAATAATCCGTCGGTAATCTCGCAAATTCTTGTAGCGACAGGGCGGCCGGCGCGTTCCTAACTAGAACGCGACGATCACTTACATCGCCTTCAGAACGCGACGGGTCGCTACGTCGCGACCACAGCTAGGAGAGCTAACCCTAAAGGTAATGGATGTTAGAATTGGTAAGTAATTTGTCCGTTTGTGATATCTTTTATTCATATTGTACTCATTTATGTCATGTTTCTGTGAAATAGGAAAAGGAGCTAAAACGACCTCCGACATTTCAGGAGGTGTTTGATAAAACACATAAAAAAGGGGAACGAATATATACATTAGCGACAAAGCCCGAGAGGTTGCGGGGTAAGTATTTAAAGTAGTATTCAACTATTTAATTTTTCTCGTTACAGATTAATATGATATTGTCAATTTTTTTATTTTTTTTTTTTTTGCAGGAGTCGTATAGCCAACCACAACAGAGAGAGAAGTACGCCGGGGAGGAGCAGCAGCCACAGTTTGATCCTGAGGTATGGGTTGTGGCATCTGGTGCCCCAAAGAAAGGCCATGTGTATGGTTTGGGCACAGTATGGACAGTCCAGGGTGTTCTCTGGCGCCTCGAGTTCAGCCTCACATACGAGTGCAATTAGCACACAAGCTAGCACTCCAAGTACTTCCCCCAGGTGAGGTGATAGGCTTCATTGCAGATACGATATCTGGTTTGGAGTCTCGTCTGGCCCAGACGATGGAGACTCATCTGGCCCAGACGGTGGAGACTCGTCTGGTCCAATGCAGACGCAGATGTCAGACGCAGTCCAAGCCCAGCTCTCCTAGGCCCTCTCCCAGGCTATCTCCCAGGCCCTCTCCTAAGTCAGCATTCCTCCTTAGGCAGCACCATCGACATCAGCACAAACCCCTCATGTGAGTAGTAATTGATTTTATTTTCTTTTTTTTTAACAGTCAAGTTAGTTTAAGTTTACTTTGGTTTCATCGACGTTCAAATTCACATTAAGCAAGTTAGTTAGATTAAAAATGAAGAACTAGGTTTTGTGGTCCAAAATAGAAATACTAATCTGATTGGCCTCCGGTTTTTTTCAGCACGGCTAGGGCAATGATTGTGACTTGGGAAAACTGACGAAGTTCAATTTGGACTCCCGGTTGAGGTCGATACTTAATTTCATCTTAATTAAGCAAGTTAGTTTACTTAAAAAGGAAGAACTTAGCTAGGTTTGGGGGTCCAAAATTAGAAATACTAATCCGATCAGCCTCCGGTTTGTTCGCCACAGTCGGCGCGGAGGGTGTGAGTGTGATCTATGGAAACTCACAGGGTTCAATTCGAACTCTCAGTTTGAGCTCAACGCTCAAATTCACATAAGCAAGTTAATTTAGATTAAAAATGAAGAACTTATGTTTTGGGGTCCAAAATTAGAAATACTAATCCGATTAGCCTCTGGGTTTTTTCAGCATGGCCAGGGCAATGATTGTGACTTGGGGAAACTTATGGGTTCAATTTGACTCCTGTTTGAGGTCGACACTCAATTTCATCTTAATAAGCAAGTTAGTTTACTTAAAAAGAAAGAACTTAGCTAGGTTTGGGGGTCCAAAATTAGAAATACTAATCCGATCGGCCTCCAGTTGTTCCACCACGGTCGGGGCGATGATGTGACCTGTGGAAACTGACGGGGTTCAATTCGGACTCTCAATTTGAGCTCGACGCTCAAATTCACATTAAGCAAGTTAGTTTAGATTAAAAATGAAGAACTTAGGTTTTGAGGTCCAAAATTAGAAATACTAATCGATTGGCCTCCGATTTTTTCCAGCACGGCCAGGGCAATGATTGTGACTGGGAGAAACTGACGGAGTTCAATTTGGACTCCGGTTGAGGTTGACACTCAATTATCTTAATTAAGCAAGTTAGTTTACTTAAAAAGGAAGAACTTAGCTAGGTTGGGGGTCCAAAATTAGAAATACTAATCCGATCAACCTCCGTTTGTTCCGCCATGGTCGGGGCGATGAGTGTCACCTGTGGAAACTGATGGGGTTCAATTGGACTCCCGGTTGAACTCGACGCTCAAATTCACATTAAGCAAGTTAGTTTAGATTAAAAATGAAGAACTTAGGTTTTGGGGTCCAAAATTAGAAATACTAATCTGATTGGCCTCCATTTTTTCCAGCACGGCCAGAGCAATGATTGTGACTTGGAAAAACTGACGGAGTTCAATTTGGACTCCCGGTTTGAGGTCGACACTCAATTTCATCTTAATTAAGCAAGTTAGTTTACTTAAAAAGGAAGAACTTAGCTAGGTTTGGGGGTCCAAAATTAGAAATACTAATCTGATCGGCTTTTATTTTAATTTATAATTCAATTTGGTACACGTGATAATGGGTTCTCCAACTTAGTCCTTAATTACGATACTAAGTCGCATAAATTTTTAAAATTGATCTAAACGATTTTTCTATGCCCAAATTTCTTGATGGGTCATTAGATAATATTATTTAAAGTATAACTACTATTTTTATGAAATATTTACATGGGGTTTACGTATGTAATAATGATGCATACCTTTTTAACTAGTTTGATTTTATTAATTGATAAAATTTTTAATTATCTATATTTTAAATTATGAATTTTCTAAGGTACTACACTTACTTATTTGTGGGGGTTGTCTGCTTCAATTATCATATTATGTTCTCTTTTCTGCCTGTTTTCTTCTCATTTTTGCCATTACTTGTAAGTCAACTGCTAGGATTTAGATTATATTTCTTGCCAGTGTAGAATGTGTCTTTCACATCCTTGCATTGACCTTTAGTCTTTCCATAGATTCTAGTTACATGTTTGTAGAAGAAATGTCATTTCCCCTATTTTATTCATTGCATTCAACTTTTACTTAATATTTATCCCTGTCTGAGGACCCATCAGACTTGATTTTATCCCCTTTACATTTATATCAATTCATCTTCTCGAAAATGATACCTTAGTTCCATATTTTAGCTTTGGATTTTTTTATATGTAACTATTAACTATAGATACTACATTCCCTAGCAGCAGCAAATGATCTTAAGCAATTATAATCTTTAAATGTTGTACTTATTTTTCTAGCCTCGTTTCTAGTTATTGTATCTTCTTAATGATGAAAAACAAACTACCAAACCTGGTCTTTTATTCCTTATTACATTGTATCACTTTGTAGATGTAGAGTTGTGAGCAGAAGTGGATTACCATTCTTTGGTGTAACAATGGTCTTTTCTCCTCATTTGTAAAAATCTTCAAATTCAAGCAAATAAAGTTGTGATTTGCAAACGACAAGGGGCTTTTACAGATGTTTGGTTAAAGGATATAGAAGATGAGTTGAAATTACTATTTTTCTGGTGTAACAATGGTTTTCTTTCTCCTCTTACCCTGTTAAAATCTTCAATTTAAGGGAACATAAATGTTCAAACTCACATTTAAATATTATATTATTGCTGTGCAAACCTTTGTCAGTCTTCATATTATTCTGTTTTATGAAATGTAATTAGTGTGTTTTTATGTCAAACAAAATTGACATTAAGAGCATGCAAAGTGTTTTTTAGCTACAAATTTTGACATTAGATTTTGGCTTTTACAGTCTAGATGGTCATTAAGAATTTATAAATTTTCCTATTGACTTTAAAGTTGATTAGTCACACTACTTCTGTAATTTTGAGTCTATATTGCTCCATGCTTCTTGCAAGTTTATGATTACTTTTATCTTTTGACCTTTTCAACATGACATGTTATGGTAGATTTGTTAGTACAAATCAACATGATCGCTGAGTATAATGTAACGCCCCGACGCGGAATATCGGAGCGGGGATTACAGTTATTAAATAGTACAGAGCGAGAAAATAAATGCAAACCATTGCACAATTGGATAACACCCAAATAAACTCCAGTTTCATTAATAATCCAACAATCTCCATTACATTCACTAAAACTCATCATCTTCATAAACTGACTAATACATCGACGTATTAGAGCCAAAACTAGGGCCCATAGTACGTTATTCAAAATCAAACTATTACATTAGACTAACTGACTCACTAACTCATAACTATACTAACTACTACTAGATAGCACTGGTGGCGGAATGGTCACTCTTAAGCCTCCTCATCGGTCTCATCTCGTGAGTGTGGTCATGATCTGACTCACCTGAAAACATTAAATAAATACGTAGAATGAGCGAATAAACGCCCAGTAGGACTTATATCTCATGAACACAAGCATGCTTTAAATGTTAATGTTTTAAAGGCAGGTTAACTAGAGAGTAAAGTCATGTAGAGCATGTCATGATAACGAGAGAACAATGGATCTGGCACGGGAAAATAGTACAATGAGAACGATAATAGAGATGGCCATGTAACGATATAACATGTAAATTGCACAACGGTGCACTAGTAACGATCACGCTTGCACTTGTAGAGATAGCACTTTGATAGTCATAGATTAATCTAGATAGTAAACTGGCGCTGGATGCATGCCGTAACACATCCTATGATCATTTTAACTCCCATGGGCACTAGCACTTTTCGGGATGCTCCCCCCAGGACCTGATCGGGCCCTATTGCGCGGCATTAGTCATTTCTTTATCTTAGACAATCACACGAGATGGCCAATAGAGTACCAAGAAGAGATAAGAGAGTACTAGATGAGATAGATGAGAGTGTGTAGAGAGAACGTGAACAGATGAGAGGATATGGACATAGATGAGATAGGGACAATTCCGTAAAACAACGATAAACACACGATAGTAACGATTGCACAGCACTAGGTCGAGTACCGGCAGTCTGGTAGAAGTCACAACCGCCCCTTAGCCGGCTGTGTTAACACGGTCAGTGGTCTAGTGTGAACCAAAGATAAGAAGGAATATACTAAGATTTAGATCGTACTGATCCCTAAGATGTAACGGGTTTTGGGGTACAACAGCTTGTTGACTAAGGACGTGCGCCAAAGCCAAGAGACTACGGAGGTCTTGACAAGGAGTCCTGGCCCGTCGAGAGTATTCCCGATGGAGAGGGGGTCCAAGTCAAGAGAAAGTGTGTAAAAAATGGGGTCCATCGTGCCTCGAGTGCTCGAAGCCGAGGGAAAACGATAACGGATTTAAAATGCTCGTATAAAAGAAAATATTGTATTTAATAAAAATAGGGATTTAGTCATTTATTTCGCTAATTTACCGAATACATTATTGCAATTATCAAGGTCAAATAGCATTTAATAATGTTGGTGTGTGTAAGTGTAAAGAAATCTTGAGGATATGACAAGTCGTGCAAATGTCATTTTAAATAATAAATTTATATCATTAATGTCACTTATTAATTCACCAAGCCGTGAATCGCGGCGGCAGCGGTCTGGCCCAGTCGGAGTGAATCGCGGTGGCTTATGCCGCCGCGTTCTTGACGCGACGCCATCGGTCGGTGCGACCCTTCTGATATCGCGGCGGATCGCGCCGTCGCGATAACAGGGGGTTTGCCCTTTTTCCTTTTTTTCCCAAGGCGAGTCCTCTATGATACAGGGACATTCTAAATTCTATATAAAATAGTGACGGTGATCTAAAAAGCACAAAACTAGTTTTAAACGAAAGCAGACATATGATCTATCAACATGCATGATTAATTGTGAAAATAGACAAGGTTTAGTCATGCATTGACGGGTTACTTTTAGGTAACCTAAACAGGTGCAGTCAGGGTTCCACAAATTAATTTGAGATGAATACATGATGAAAATTCCAAAACAAGGGGCGTTCAAAAGCTAAAAGGATGTAGTATTTATGAAAATTTTATCAAGTATTAAGTTAAGCATGAACGAGGTTCACAAACCAACAAGAAGGGTCGAGTGCATGGATCTGATAGGGATTCAAAGAATTAATTCTCCCTCATGGGAGATTGAAATAGAATGAAACTAAAGGGCTAATATGACGTAGTATCAATGAGAACTTCTTATAGCATGGGAGCAAGTATGTACAGGGAATTAGAGAAAACATGAGATTTTAGGTTCATGGTAACAGTAGGGATTCATGAATTAAATTCGCCCAAATGGATGAAAGAATACCACAAAAGCATACGGCTTTTGAAGAGGTACATGAATCTACCTAGAGTAATTATTTCACGATTTTATTTTGAGAGATTGCCTACCTTTTGGTGCTGACAAGAAAAGCTAGGGTTCAGTGATGAAGAAAGGAAGAGAAAAACCCTTGCTCTAGCCTTCTCCTCCGAGCCCCACGTCCAAGACTCCTCCTCCACTTCGTCCCCCTGAGTTCCAGTCACGAGCTATGGGTGTAGGGTCAAATGGGGGGTGTTTTGATGGCTTGTAGAGTTCTTAAATCACCTAAAACTTCTTTCCTCATCCTTTAATACGAATTTCCATAATTATCACCTATTGTTCTACTATTATCTATCTAATAAGATAGGGAGGGGCTAATTTCGTGGCCAATAGGGTTAGGATGGGTTAGGGACTCTTATTTGAGATAAATTGACTTATTTAGTGTTTATCTTCGTCTTTTACTATTTATAATTAATTAGATACGAAGTTCACTTAATTACATCTCCTCCCAAGATGGGCTATCACTAATTGGGCCCAAAACTATTAGGTTTGGGTTATTAGAGTAACCCATTAATAATTTAGCTTAATAGGTATATTTTAATTCCTTTTATTCTAATTAAACAATTTATCTCATTTATTAAATAATAAATTTATTTTTCTTGATTTTAAAATCAAGGGTGCTAAATCCTCCCCCTTTAAAAGGAATTTGGTCCCCAAATTAATATAATCGTAAGAGGAAGAATGTCTTACTGAATAGATCTGGATAGTTTCGTCACATGCTGCTTCGGGCTCCCATGTTGCCTCTTCACTTCATGATCCTCCCAGAATCTTGACCGGGTATGGACGATTCCGAAAGCTGTTGCATCTTCTTGTCTAAGATCTTCACTGGCCTTTCTTCATAGGTCATATCCTTGTTCAGAGTAATGTCATCATAGCTGATACGTGCGATGGATCGTATACGTACTTTCTCAGCATTGGACCAAGAACACGTTTATGTACGGTAGAGAACTGGAGAGGTAGTGCTAGTCGGTACGCCACCTCGCCAACTCTATCTAATACTTCAAATGGACCTATATATGAATCTCGGTCTCAGCTTGCCTTTCATCCCACCCTCTGAAATCCTGGGTCAGGGATACTTTGAGCATCAATGATCTCCAGCTTGAAATTCTAAATCCTTCTTCTTTGTCTGCATAGCTATTTTGCCTGGATTGAGCTATCTTAATTCTGTCTCTGATAATCTGTATGTCTCTGCTAGTGTTCTGCACATATCTGGTCCTAGCCATACTGCTCACCTATTTCATTCCAGCATACCGGCGATCTGCAACTTCTGCCGTATAATGTTTCAAATGGTGTCATCTTAATGCTGGCTTGATAGCTATGTTGTAGGCAAATTCTATTAGAGACAGTTGTTCATTCCAATACCCTTCAAAGTCTATAGCACAAGCTCGTAGCATGTCCTCCACTATTGATTGTTCTTTTAGTCTGTCCATCCGTCTGTGGGTGGAAAGCTGTGCTAAAGTTGAGTTTAGTACCCAACGCTGTCTGAGTCCCTTCCAGAATCTAGATGTGAATCTGGCGTCACGATCCGAGACAATGGATACTGACAACTCCATGTAGTCTGACTATCTCTTTACATACAATGCTGCCAAAAACACATCCACCTCCAAGTGCTCTTAATGGCAAGGAAGTGTGCGGACTTGGTTAAACGGTAGTCCACAATGACCCAGATAGCATCAAGTCCACCACGAGTTCGGGTAAAAACCATGATGAAATTCATTCCGATGCTTTCCCACTTCCATTCAGGTATGTCCAAGGGTCTAAGTACACCGCAGGATGACGGTGTTTTGCTTTTACCTGCTGACAAGTGAGGCAGTGCCACGGCATGCTCAGCTACCTCACGCTTCATGTTGGCCACCAAAATAACCTTTTCATGTCTTGGTACATCTTGGTTGCACCTGGGTGAATTGTGTACTTGGTCTTGTGGGCTTCATCCATCAGTTTCTTTTCAGCTCTTCATTGTCAGGCAGCATGTCCTGGCTTGGAATATATCTTCCATCTTCAGTGATGGAGAAGCTGCCTTGTCAGCTATGGTCTCTCTAACTCTGAACTAGGAATGGATCATTAGCCTGTTGCTCTGATCTCGACAAAAAGGTCGGGTTGAGCTCTAAGATTAGCCACGATCATCTTATCACTCCTCTTTTCAATGTTAGGTTCAGGTTGGTGAATTGTTCTAACAATTGCATCCGCCCATGACTAGACAAGATATCGAAGCTACTGGCTTTCTTCTAAGTGCATCGGCTACTGCATTACCATGGCCTGGGTGGTATGGGATGTTGAAATCAAAATCCTTCAAGTACTCCAGCCATCTTCGTTGTCGCAATTGAGCTCCTTCTGAGAAAATGAAGTACTTCAAACTCTTGTGGTCGGAGTAGACAATAAATTGTTCCCCATACAGGTAATGCCTCCAGATTTTGAGTGCAAAATACCACAGCAGCTAGCTCTAAGTCATGGACAGGATAATGACTTCATGTGGCTTCAACTGCCTTAAAAGAATAACTATCACTTTCTCATTCTGCATTAGTACACAGCCTAGACCGATTCAGATGCATCAGTGTAGACTGAGAATCCTGCTCCTTCGACTGGTAGTACGAGGATAGGTGCAGACGTCAACAACTGCTTCAGTGTCTGGAAGCTCTTCTCGCACTCCTTGCTCCAGACATAGGGATTCTCTTTTGCATAAGACGCGTGTAAGGTACAACTATTTTGGAGAAGTCTTTTATGAACCGTCTGTAATATCCAGCCGGTCCAAGAAAGCTTTGATCTCGATGACATGGTCTCTTTCCAGTTCAGCACAGCTTCTACCTTGGAAGGGTCGACAGCGATATCGTCCTTGGAAATAACATGACCTAGGAACGACACCTCCTCGACCCAGAATTCACACTTGCTCAATTTGGCGTAGAGTTGATTGTCTCGCAAGATTTGTAGAGTGATCCTTAGATGCTGCTCGTGCTTCTTTGGTCTTGGAGTATATGAGAATGTCATCAATGAATACCACGACGAACTTGTCGAGGGTAGGGCCAGTAGATGATGTTCATTAATTGCATAAAAGCTGCAGGAGCATTGGTTAGTCCAAAAGGCATGACTCAAATTCGTAATGACCGTATGCTCCTGAAAGCTGTCTTGTAGATATCTGCATCTTAATCATATGGTGATATCCGATCTAAGGTCAATCTTAGAAAAATATTAGCTCCTGATATCTGATCAATAGTTCATCGACACGCGGCCGAGGGTACTTGTTCTTGATAGTGAGATTGTTCAACTACCTGTAATCGATGCATAATCTCATGGATCGTCCTTCTTCTTGACGAACAACACTGGAGCTCCCAAGGAGAAGACTTGGCCTAATGAAACCCTTTTCTAGAAGTTCCATCAGTTTCTCTTCAACTCTTTCAATTCAGCAGGGGACATCCTGTATGGTTGTCGTGAAAATGGTGCAGCTCCAGGTATGAGATCAATTGAGAAATTCACATCTCTCTCAGGTGGAATGCTGGCAGCTCATCGGGAAACACGTCCGGATATTCTTGCACTATATGAATGTCTGATATTTTATTGCTTTCTTTTCCACTACGTGGCGGCAAGAAAAGAACGCCATACTCTTTTCCTTATCATGTTCTGTGCCTTAATAGCATGACGAGGGACAAGTGTCTCTTGTGCCTACATCCTGTGAAGGTCAGCTTAGGGAATTCACTAAAAGAAATTTTCCCTCTTCTACAATCCACGATAGCCCCTATACGGATAGCCAATCGGCTCCCAGAATGACATCGTAGCCCTCCATGGGCATACAGATCAAGTCAGCTCTTAGATTGAGTTCACCAATCTTAAACATCAGCCAATGGATAATATTTATTCAATTGAGCCTTTCTCCTAGTGGTGTTGTGACAGGTAATTCAAATGTCATAGATGCAGGTTTCTCATTTAAAGGTATCAGCAAATGCTTGTGATATGAACGAATGAAACAAACAAAAAGATGATTTGAAAAGACTGGTAGAGTACCTTCCACAACTCCACCTTCCTCGGTGGTCTACCTCTGCAGGGCTTGGAGTATGCCTGGCTTCCTTGGTCCCGCAGGACGCTTCTCATTCTCCCTCAGTAACGGGCATTCAGGAATCCGATGCTCTCGGCTCCTACAACGAAGGCATGCACCTGCCTTCCTCCAACATTCTTCTATTGGTGACCAAGCTTGTCACAATGCTTGCATCTTGGTTTGTTGTTTAGGGCAGTAGTAGGAGTAGGGACTTTGGGCTTTCACTCCTGGCTTGGCTATCAGTGATACTTAATGGTCTTTTCTGCTGTAGGCAGGCTTGCCTGGTGCTCCAGAAGTTAGTTCCTTCTTTACCATTCTATCCTTATGCGATCAGTGAGATCGGTTGCGTCCTCGAGTAGTTGTGCTTTCCTGACCATTTCCGGATAAGTCTGAATATCCATAGGTGCCAGCTGTGTGATATATGCGGGCCTGAGCCCATTAAGAAACCTTTTTGCCTTCATCTTCTCTGTATTCACCAGATGATTGGCATAGCGCGCCAATCGAGAGAACTGAGCCTCATACTCAGCAACAGTCAGGTTCCTTTGCTTCAAAGTGGCAAACTCAGAGCTTTCTCTCTTGGACTCTTCAGAGAAGTACTTGGAGTTAAAGTTCTCCTTGAACTCCTCCCATGTGAACTGTGCATTTGCTCGGTAGCCTCAACGGACTCCCACCACGCACGGGCATCCGTTCTAAACTGGAATGTAGCTAGCAGTATCTTGTCCCCATCTGCGCATTGCATGACGCGGAAGATACGCTCAATCTCCTGAGCCAGTTCTTAGCCCATCAGGGTCTGTGGTACCACTGATCGAGGCGGATTCAAGTTGCGAAAATTTCTATGTAAATCACCAGCTCCTCGGTTGTTGTTATTATTGTTGTTTGCTCCAGCAGCCTGGAGTAAAGCTTGAGTCAGCTGTTGTATGGTCTGCTGCATGTCACGGAGTTGAGCACGCTCCGCTGCCATTGTTGATGTTAAGTTCCTTCAAAAGAGATGTTTAATGTAAGTTAATGAATTTGCACTAAGTTGTGCGTGTGCGAATTCATTTTATCTTATTACCCAAGGTTCTACCCATCTCACATAGGTATGGAATTAGACTCTAAGTCAAGGCAGGTCAAACCTAGATCATCCCTATACTTAAGAATAAACTATGCTCTGATACCACAAAACTGTAACGCCCCGACCGGAATATCGGAGCGGGGATTACAGTTATTAAAAAGTACAGAGCGAGAAAATAAATGCAAACCATTGCACATTGGATAACACCAAATAAACTCAAGTTCATTTCATAATAATCCAACAATCTCCATTACATTCACTAATAACTCATCATCTTCATAAACTGACTAATACATCGACGTATATCGAGCCAAAACTAGGGTCCAGAGTACTTTATTTCAAAATCAAACTATTACATTATGACTAATTGACTCACTAACTCATAACTATACTAACTACTACTAGATAGCACTGGTGGCTGAATGGTCACTCTTAAGCCTCCTCATCGGTCCCATCCTCGTGAGTGTGGTCATGATCTGACTCACCTGAAACACATTAAATAAATACGCAGGATGAGCGAATAACGCCAAATAGGACTTAATATCTCATGAACACAAGCTTGTTTTAAATAGTTAATGTTTTAAAGGCAGGTTAACTAGAGAGTAAAGTCATGTAGAGCATGTCACGATAACGAGAAAACAATTGCATCTGGCATAGGGAAAATAGTACAACGAGAATGATAATAGAATGGCATGTAACGATATAACATGTAAATTGCCAAACGGTGCACTAGTAACGATCACGCTTGCACTTGTAGAGATAGCACTTTGATAGTCATAGATTAATCTAGATAGTAAACTGGCGCTGGATGCATGCCGTAACACATCATATGATCATTTTAACTCCCATGGGCACTGCACTTTTCGGGATGCTCCCCCAGGACCTGATCGGGCCCTATTGCGTTGGCATTTAGTCATTTCTTTTATCTTAGACAATCACACGAATGGCCAATAGAGTACCAAGAAGAGATAAGAGAGTACTAGACGAGATAGATGAGAGTGTAGAGAGAACGTGAACAGATGAGAGGATATGGACATTAGATGAGATAGGGACAATTCCATAAAACAACGATAAAACACACGATAGTAACGATTGCACGGCACTAGGTCGAGTGCCGGCAGTCTGTAGAAGCACAACCGCCCCTTAGTCGTGCTGTTACACGGGTCAGGTGGTCTGGTGTGACCCAAGATAAGAAGGAATATACTAAGGTGAGATGTACTGATCCCTAAGATGTAACGGGTTTTGGGTACAACCAGCTTGTTGACTAAGGACGTGCGCCAAAGCTAAGAGGACTTACGGAGGTCTTGACAAGGAGTCTCTGGCCCAGTCGAGAGTATTTCCGAGGAGAGGTGGTCCAAGTCAAGAGAAAAGTGTGTAGAAAACGGGTTCGTCGTGCCTCGAGTGCTCGAAGCCGAGGGAAAACGATAACGGGATTTAAAATGCTCGTATAAAACGAAAACAATTATATTAATAAAATAGGGTAATTTAGTCATTTTTTCGTTAATTTACCGAATACATATTGCATAATTTATCAAGATCAAATGGCATTTAATAATGTGTGTGTGTGTAAGTGTAAAGAAATCTTGAGGATATGACAGTCGTGCAAATGTCATTTTAAATAATTAAATTTATATCATTAATGTCACTTATTAATTCACCAAGTCGAATTAACTATAACATGATTTAATCATGATAATTAAAGGGTATAAAGCCTCTAAACATCAGGGCATATGCACAAATTTCAATTCTGGTCGGATTCTTGAAAACGCGGCAGACTTACCCGTCGCGATTCAAGTCGCGACGGGGCGGTCGGGCGCGACACGGGAACCGGCCGGTCTGGCCCGGTCCAGAGTGAATCGCGGCAGCTTATGCCCCGCATTCTTGAAGCGACGCCATCGGTCGACGCGACCCTGCTGATATCGCGGCGGATCGCGTCGTCGCGATAATAGGTGGGTTTTGCCCTTTTCCCTTTTTTCCCAGGGCAAGTCCTCTGTAATACAGGGACGTTCTAAATTCTATATAAAAAAACGGTGATCTAAAAAGCACAAAACTAGTTAACGAAAGTAGACATGTAGATCTATCAACATGCATGATTATTGAAAATAACAAGGTCAGCATGCATTGATCGGGTTACTTTTAGGTAACCTAAATAGGCGCAGTTAGGGTTCCACGAATTAATTTGAGATGAATAATGAGGAAAAATCCGAAACTAGGGGCGTTCAAAGCTATAGGATGTAGTATTGATGACAATTTTATCAAGGTATTAAGTAAGTATGAACGAGGTTCACAAACCAACAAGAAGGGTGGGTGCATGGATCTGACAGGGATTCAAAGAATAATTCTCCCTCATGGGAGTTCGAAATAGAACGAAACCAATGGCGTTTGAAAGCTAATATGACATAGTATCAATGAGAAGTTTTTCATAGCATGGGAGCAAGTATGTATAGGGAATTAGAGAAAAACATGAGTTTCGGGTTCATGGTAATAGTAGGGATTCATGAATTAAATTCGTCCAATGGATGAACAGAATACACAAAACCATAGGGCTTTTGAAGAGGTACATGAACTCTACCTAAGGTAATTATTTCACGATTTTATCTGAGAGATTGCCTACCTTTTGGTGCTGACAAGAAAAGCTAGGGTTCGGTGACGAAGAAAGGAAGAGAAAAAACCCTTGCTCCAGCCTTCTCCTCCGAGCTCCCACGTCCAGACTCCTCCACTTCGTCCCCCTGAGTTCCAGCCATGAGCTATGGGGTGCTAGGGTCAAATGTGGGGTGGTTTTGATGGCTTGTAGAGTTCTAAATCACCAAACTCATTCTCCTCCCTTTATTACGAATTTTCATAATTATCACATATTTTCTTGTTATTATCATCTAATAAGATAGGGAGGGGCATAATTCGTGGCCAAGGGGTTAGGATGGGTTAGAGACTCTATTTGAGATAAACATGACTTATTTAGTATTTATCTTAGTCTTTTACTATTTATTAATAATAGATACGAAATTCACTTAATTACATCTCCTCCCAAGATGGGCTATCACTACTGGGCCCAAACTATTAGGTTTGGTTATTAGAGTAACTCATAATAATTAGCATATGTATTGTTTTAATTCCCTTTATTCTAATTAAATCAATTTATCTTATTTATTAAATAATAAAATTTATTTTCTTGATTTTAAAAATCAAAGGTGCTACATATAACCTGAAGTCTGAATACTCTCCTGTGGCATAAGTGGAAACTTATATTGATCCCAGGCTGAGGATAGGGAGCTAAAGGGTTAGCTCCTGAGGAAGTACAATGGCTACCTTGGAAGTCTCAAGCCGGAGTTTCTGAAGAGGAGGAAGAGGGGAAGCTACCCAAGAAGCTAGACATCAGCTATGCTTATTGAATGGTGGAACATGCACTATAAATGACCGTACCATGAAGCATGTGATTCTATACGAGCACAGAGTGCCACATAAGTTAAGGGACTTCTTTCTCCACCATCAAAGATGTACCTATGAAATTCGTCATGTAAAGGAATGTCATTTAGATTATGGTTAGAGTATTCGGATATAATTTGAATATAATTATGGATGTGTATTTGTGTACAAAGGGATTGATATATTTGATATAGTGTGGATTCTGATGTAAATATATATATGAATGGTTATGTTGCAGGGAATGAAATATGTAGAGTATTCGTTTCATGAAAATATTTTACGCACGAGTAAATAGGTGAAAATAATTTTTAAAAATATTTATTGAAAAATAATATCAAAAAATCTTTTAAGAAAATCATCTACATGAATGCGAAAGAATATTATAATATTTTTTTTTCTATAAATATTCTTTCTTAAAAAATTTAGAATATGTTTATAACCAACCAAACAAACTTAACCATCTCATGATTAATGGATAATGGTAGCTAGAAGAAGAGGAAGAGAGGTATCGGAATTATTGAGTAAATGGTGTATTTAATGAACTCTTTTTAATGCTTCAAAAGTTATGTACGAGCATTATTGTGCGTGTAGGCACAGACTAATTGTAAATTCAGTCTAAAATCATTAAAATCAAAGTAATGATCTAAAAAATCACACAAGTGTATATAGTATTTCATTATTTTAAAAACTCATGGTTCTAAAAACCAACATCTTATGACATCCGACATACCAAATCAAAT
>CM024765.1:9541189-9600875 GCA_014218235.1 Colocasia esculenta | reverse complement strand
TGGGAGTTTTAATGATGACATATTGTGATTTTAATGATGACATATTGTGATTTTAATGATGACATGTTGTGATTTCAATGCTTAATGGTGGAACATTTACATACATCACCTATATAATAACAATGCTAAAAAACATGTTTCTAAACACATTAGATCACATACCTTCATGATAATCCCTTGTACTAATGGTTTATGTGTTTAATTCTCAGGGACATATAATTCTTGTCATGGTAGTGTCGACACACCCATTGATGGTATTGACACTGGGTATCAATCCTGAAGCAATTTCATGAAGACAAGGTCAGTGTGTCGACATTCTTCTCTGGCAGTGTCGACACTAGACCCAGTCTCTAGAAGACCCAGTTGCCAGACTGGGACAGTGTGTCGACCAGCCAGTGAGGTGTCGACACTAGACCCATCTCCCAGAAGATCTTTTTGCACAATTGGGACAGTGTGTCGACACACTCAATGGTAGTGTCGACACACTCCGGCAGAAACCCAAAAATGTGGAATTCTCTGGACACATGGCTGCTTGGGAATTAGGGGATTGGACCTAGGTTTTTGTGCCCACATACACCAGGCTCCTTATGGACATATGAGGCTATAAATACAAATGTTCTTGTACTCCAAGGGCATCCCACGATGAGAGGGACCAGACTTCTCCAGGAAAGGGGTGTGGCGGCTACAGAAAGGGAAAAAGGGGAGCAGAACAGTGCTGTTGGAAGGAGAATGTGAAGAAGAAGAGAAGAGAAGAGGAGAGAGGATAAAGTATCAGCATCCAAAAAGGGAGCAGAGCAGCGCCATCAGATTGAGGAGCAGAAGAGCAACAAAGGAAGAAGAAGAACTAGCAATCGGATGCCACTGAAGCAGAGCATCGTGGATTGAAGAAGATCTCCAACGAATTCCTTCAAGCATCTGCAATCCAAGCTTCTACAAGTATTCTTCATCAAGAAACATCCAAGTCACATCTATTTCATTTATTTTCTTGAGTGTTCATCTAGTTTTTCATTGTGTAATCTGTGCATGTGTTCTACACAGATCACTTAATTATGTTTGTTTGATTTTTATCATTGTATTGAGATAGATTGGGCTAGAGGATCTATCTCTAACTGAGCTTGTTCTAGCAGAACTTGGATCTTTCATGGTCCAAAGGTGGGAGTCGTAGTGCTACGGTGTTGAGCCATTGTGCTCAAGTGCTTGTGAGTCGTGTACTCATAAGTGGTTTGTGGAGTAGGTCGTCGTACCTATCTCCTGTGTTTCTTTGAGTCATTGTACTCAAAGTTTTTGGAGTCGTTGTGCTCCAGATTGTGTATTGAGCCGTCGTGCTCAAGGGTGTTTGGAGTCGTCGTGCTCCGGTGTGAGTGTACTCAGGTTTTGACTAGTGTGGCCTCCCTGTGTGAGGGGTGGACGTAGGGTCTCTGGAGGTGATTTCCGAACCACCTAAAAATCCTCTGTGCAGTGGTTTGAATTATGGTTTGACTTTGTATTACGCTAGATGCATGCATAGGGATTTAACTCACACTACTAATTGATTTGCTCACACACACTAATCACACTTCAGATCAGTAAATTTGATATATGAATTGATTCTGATTCGAAGTAATTTAAATGCTTAAGCTTCCGCATTAATGGATGTCAGATCTATTCAACCCCCCCTTCTAATCTAATCCATCCACATATCCGATCCTATAATTGGTATCAGAGCAGGTTAATATCTGTTTCTGATCTAATTTGATTGGTTCTGTTTGATCTCTGTGCTCTATCTTGAACTGTTTGCTTGATCTTTCACTGTCTCTGTGTGCTTAATCGCTCTGATTCTTACATTTGGTATCAGAGCAGGTTAGCCACTCTAATGTTAGATCTCATTCCTTGTACACTGATTCACTGTGATTCTAGTTTGGTATAATGGAAAATCTCCTTAATTTGCATGAATTTCCTGTTTAATTTAGAGAAATCACTAGTCTCACTTTCATCAGGTTTTCAAAGGAAGCACAAAGAAAAGGAGCAAAAAGAATTCACAACTGCTCAATGGCAAAGAAGAGCCTCAATGAATCCAGAAAATCAACAATTCAGAAGGCTGTGGCTCTCACTGCACATTCTAAGAGCTCAGAGCATCTTCATCCTCTTCAAAACACAAGAAATCAAATGAGTCTACAAGGTCAGGTACATCCACTCTAGACTCATCTATGTATTCTAACTCTGATTCTTGCGTGTTAGGTGAATGTATATCATATCATTTCCCTCCTATTTTGATGATGACAAGAGGTAATTTTAAAGCAATTCAATTAAAACATGTCAAAAACATCATACCTGAAATCAATGTTCAAAAAGCATATTTCAAATCACATTTATCATTGTCATGATAAACCATTTAACTAATGATATATGTGATTAATTTTCAGGTACAAACATTTTTATGCAAAAGATGTGTCGACACACCCATCAATGGTGTCGACAAACAACACAGATTCAAAGGCAAAATATGTAAAAATGTTGAGACTGTGTCGACACGAGTCAAGAGTGTGTCGACACGAGTTGCAATTTTTCAGGAATCAGTGTACTCAGGTCGACCTCACCATCAGGGCAGGTCGACACTAGATCCCGCTCCCAGAACAGCTGTTTTCAGAACCGGGACAGCAGGTCGACACACTCACAGAGCAGGTCGACACGGGACCTTCTACCCGAACAGCATTTTCCATATTTTGGACAGTGTGTCGACACCACCACCAGGGCAGGTCGACACACTACAGAAAGATTTCATCTTAAAGTAGATGGGTGCCACGTGTCAGCCCAGGCCGATGGGGAATACAACCTAGGATCGTGTGCCCTTATACCTAAAGGTGTGAGAATTGGGGTTTGATCTCGAAGAAGCCTCTGAAGCATCCCAAGGAAGCAGATCAAGTAGAAGCCATCGTTGGAGAAGAATTCAAGGAAGGTCCAACCTCCCAGATTGTAGAGCATCGTCTTGGACTTCAAGTTTGCAAGCTCTTCCCAATCCAGGCTTCTACAAGGGAGTACACTTGAAGAACAAAGTCATTCAATACACTTTACTGTACTTCTGTTCTTCTGAGATATCTCTTGAGATTATGCAAGTGCTTCTGCATATTTCTCATTAGTGTTCTCAAATTTCGACTAGATCTGTTGCTAGAAGGTCTATGTCTTAGTTGGTGTCTAGCAACCATTATGAGCATTGTGCTCAAGTTGTGTGAGCATTGTGCTCAGGTTGTTGTGAGCCGTCGTGCTCAGTTTGAGTTGTCTAACTCAAGGGTGTGTTGAGCGTCTTGCTCAGTTGTTCTAGAGTAGTCTTGCTCTAGAAGGTGTGTGAGTTGTAAGCTCTCTAGTGTTGGAGTTGTCAGGCTCCAGTGGGTGTGTTACCCAGTTGTGTTTAGTGAATCCTCACGGGTTGTGAGGGGTGGATGTAGGAATCACTTGGGTGATTTCCGAACCACCTAAAAATCCTGGTGCACTTGTTATCTGTGGTTTGATTTCATTATCCGTTAGATGCTTGCATAGGATCGCTTAAAGTTCACTTAATCAACTGATTTCATATTTGCTTTTACCAACTCACTTAATATCATCAGATCTGTGGCTTTTCACTGATAAAATTGCCTCTGATTCAAAAGTGTGTTTAAAATGTTTAAGCTTCCGCAAAAAGTGGCTTAGATCTATTCATCCCCCCCTTCTAGATCTTATCCACACCTTTTTCCTCGATCCTTCAATTGGTATCAGAGCGGGTTTACATCGATCTGATTTGATCTGAGCAGCTCTTGTTTCTGAGTGTGGTGTGTTTGATTGTTTGCTCGTTTGTTTGTTTGCTTGCTTAGTTCTTCTCTGTGCAATTTCTTTAGAGTCATGGATTCAAAGGGTTTCATAGCTGAGGGCCATTCCATAAATAGGCCACCATTCTTTAATGGAATGGACTATTCTTATTGGAGAATAGAATGCAAGTGTTCTGAGGGCCCAGAACTATGAGATCTGGAAAGTAGTTGAGGTGGGTCCCTATGAGAACCAGGGAGAAGAAGATACCTGGACAAGGGAACAGATAAGGAAAGCCACATGTGCCATGAGCATGATTCAATGTGCTGTCCATCCCAAGGAGTATTCGAGAATCTCTATGTGCAAATCTGCCAAAGAGATGTGGGATAAACTCGAATTACTCTATGAGGGAACATCTCAGGTCAAGGGACAAGGCAAATATTTTAGTTTCAGAATATGAACTTTTCATGATGAAGTCTAACGAAAATATTTCTGAAATGTTTGCCAGGTTCATGGTGATGTGAATGGATTGAAGGCCTTGGGTAAGGAATATACAGATGCAGACTTGGTAAGGAAAAAATTACGTTCACTTTCTTCAATTTGGCATACTAAGGCCACTGTCATTGAAGATTCAAAAGATTTGTCCAAAATCTTTGGATGAATTGATTGGATCTTAATGACATATGAAATCAACTTAAAAAGAAATGAAGAACAATAATTAGACCAGCCGTGGCACTTAAGGCCTTTCAAGCAATAAAGAAAAAGTCAGGAGGAAAACAAGTTCTGAGGAGTCTGAGTCAAATGAGGATGAAATTGCCCTCATGACCAGGCAATTCAGAAAATTATGAAATACAGAAAAGGAAAAATGAACTGGAAAAAGAAGTCTTTCTCAGGTAAGAAAAAACACTTCCTTTCTAATTTCAACAAGAATCACAAAACTGACGAACATATTGCTGTTACAGGTGCGCAACAAACCAGGACATATGAAGGGAGACTGTCCTGAGAACAAGAAGGATAAGCACAAGAAATTCAGAAGTATAAGAAGCCAAAGGCCATGGTGGCCACTGGTCTGACGAAGACTCAAGTGAGGAAGAAGAAGAGAAGAAACCCTCAAGCTCTGAAAGTGAGGAGGTTTGCTTCATGGCCAACAACACAGATGAAAAGGTAAATACTTCCTTTGAAGACTATACTGTTGAAGATTGGCAGGATGTGTATGCAGAATTAGTTGAAAAAATATCTGAATTGAGAAAAGAAAACAAACCATCAAAAAGAAAGTTGAAAATCTTTATAATAACCAATCTTCAAAACCACAGAACTTGAACTGGAAACTGAAATAACATAATTGCTTGAAGAAAAAGAAAATCTCTTGAACCTATTGATGAACTAAAACTTGCCTCTCAAAAGGCCTCCAAGAATTCAGAAACTTAACTGAAAAGCTAGAAATTGAAAAACAAGAAAAACAACAAAAATGAAGAAATTGAAACTCTTAAAAACCAGCTAAAAGAAAGGATGAAGTTATCCAAACCTTCACAAAAGGTAAAGATAACTTAGAGGCATTGCTAGGAACCGCCGTGACAACCACCTCTCATGGATAGGATTCAACAAGAAGAAACCCATCAAAGACAAATCTGGTGAGAGAAAAGGGAAAAAGCACCATTGATTAAATTGTCAAGGGTCCTAATCTTGAAAACACAGAAATTCAACCAAACAGCAAAACAACCTCAAACAAAAACCTTAAACAAAACATCAAAAATTCAAAAACTCAAAAACAAAAAAGACAACCAGGTCGACTCAGTCTCTTGACAGGTCAACACCAGTCCACAAGAAGAAGGCTTCTGTGGCTGTTGTGTCGACACCAGTCAAAAACAGGCGACCTGCTCAACATCAAAAAATGCAAACAACTCAACCAAAAATGAAAAAACAAGAAAAAATCAAAGAGAAAATCTTGATAAAGAACTGGACCTCCAAGACAACACTGCAAAATGACTGATCATCCTTGGAGCCAAGGGTATAACAACCCCTAGGTGATAATCCTCAATTCCTTCATCCAAATCTTTGGATGTACCAACAAAATCCCTGGATTCCACCTCCTCATCCGAACTCCAATTTTCAAATGAAAAAACTCCCCTCCTACCAAAAACAAAATGTTGGTGCTGTCATTCCTAAGAAAAAGAACAAACCTAAAAAGACTGAAACCACCAATTTAACAAAACAAAATAAAAAATAAGTCAAATTTGGGTGAGAAAGGATTACTAACAATGTCCAAACATTCTGATGGTCCCAACTCTGTTTGGGTACCAAAATCTTCTCTCCACTGATCTTGTTGCAGGAAGGTCGTGCACCCAACTCCAATTATGGTTCCTTGACAGTGGGTGTTCACGACACATGACTGGAGATAGAGCCAAATTCTCATTCCTGCTTGAAAAGGAGGGAGGGTCAGTTCTTTCGGAGGTAAAAATAAAGGAAAGATCTTAGGATCTGGAAAGGTTGGTCAAACATCTTCAAACTCAGTAGATAATGTTTTATTAGTTGATGGTCTTGATTATAATCTGCTCAGTATAAGCCAACTATGTGAAAGGTCACAAAGTTGTGTTTGAATCTGATATTTGTAAGATAAATGACTCATCATCTGATAAAATCAAATTCTTTGGAAAGAGAGAAAATAATGTCTACATGATCAACCTAAATAAAAACTTTTCTGAAAATCTTTGTTTTGTTGCAAATAAAGATGAAATTGCATGGACTTGGCACAAAAGACTTGGCCATGTAAGTTTCAGAACAATGGATAAGTTATTAAGATTGAATTTGGTTAAGGGTCTTCCTGAATCCTTATCTAAAGTTGAAAATCAAATTGTGGGATATGTGCTAAAGGAAAACAAACTAGGAAATCTTTAAAACCTTCAATGAGGTACTTACATCTAGGCCACTAGAACTTCTTCACATGGACCTTTTTGGGCCACAAGAGTTCTAAGCTAAGTGGCAAAGATATGGGATTGTAATCATTGATGATTTTACTAGATTTACTTGGGTTATCTTTCTATCCCACAAAAGTGATACTTGCCTTGAATTCAGGAATTTCTGTACCACTATCTTAACAACTTATCCATATAAAATCAAAAATATTTTAACTGATCATGGGGTGAATTTGATAACACATCCTTTTCTGATCTATGTGCTGAATTTCAAATATTTCACAAGTTTTCTTCCCCTAGAACTCCAGAACAAAATGGAGTTGTGGAAAGAAAGAATAGAACTCTTGTAGAATGGCTAGATCCATGCTCTTGGGAAGTAATCTGCCCAAATCTTGGGATGAAGCTGTAACACAGCCAATCACATCCTAAATAGAGCCTTGATCAGACCAAAGATCAGAAAAAACCCCTATGAACTGTTGAAAATAAAAGCCAACTGTTTCATACTTCAAAACTTTTGGGTGCAAATGCTTTGTACACAATAATAACAAAGAAAAACCTTGACAAGTTTGATGTAAGAGTCAGGAAGCTATCTTCCTTGGCTATTCTGAAGTGTCAAGGGCTTCAAAGTGTACATTCTAAAAACCAAAACTGTTGAAGAATCTCCACATGTTATTTTTGATGAAAATTCCTTTTCCACTAATGATTCTAAATCTTGCAGGGAAAGACAAGACAATGAAGAGGATGATCTCATTGTGGATTCTTCACCAACTGTTGAGGAGATAGACAACATTGAAGAGAACCTGAACAACAAACTCACCATCTTCAAGTGGTCAGGTAACATTGCTCCAGAAGTGGGCACCTCTCAACAGGTAATTCTGAACCTCGATATCTGAGAGATCACCCATTAGACAGGTAGTTGGCAATTTAAATGATAGAGTAGAGGACAGATCATCTTCTTGCAAAATATTGAAGAAGACTCACTAGCTCTAATTTCCCAAATTGAAACCAAATCAATTGATGAAGCCTTATCCAGTTCTGATTGGATCAATGCCATGCATATGAGCTTCATCAATTCGAAAGAAATCAAGTATGGGAATTAGTACCTAGGCTAGTGACCAGACAGTGATTGGCACTAGTGGTCTTCAGAAACAAATTGAATGAATCTGGTCAGGTAATTAGAAACAAAGCTAGGCTAGTGCAAAGGGGTACAATCAAGGTTGGAATTGACTTTGAGAGTCATATGCCCCTGTAGCTAGACTAGAAGCAGTCAGAATTTTCCTTGTTTGCATCCTCCATGAATTTAAAGTCTATCAAATGGATGTCAAAAGTGCATTTTAAAGGATATATAAGGAAAAGTTTTGTTGAAAAACCTCCTGGATTTGAAAATGAAAAATATCCTAACCATGTTTTCAAGCTTAATAAGGCCTCTCTATGGTCTTAAGCAAGCTCCAAGAGCTTGTGTTGGACGGTTGAGTTCCTTCTTACTTGAAAAAGGATATTCTAGAGGTAATGTGATCAAACATGTTCACAAAAACAGTAAAAAATCAAAAATTGTAGTCCAAATTTATGTTGATGACATAATTTTGGCTCCACCAATAAAGGCCTTGCACAGAATTTTCAAACCAAATGAAGAATGAATTTGAAATGAGCTTAATGGGAGATTTAACATTCTTTTGGGATTGCAGATGAAACAAGAAACTGAAGGAATCTTCATCAGTCAACCAAATGTGGAGGAGCTATTAAAGAGGTTGACTTTCAGAACCTTAAGCACTCAAGCACACCATTGCAATTAATGCTAAACTAAAAGAAGTCCATCTGGTAAGTCAGTAGATCCAAAGAACTACAGAGTATGATTGGCTCTCTGCTCTATCTTACAACTTCTAGACAGATATTCAGTTGTGGTGTTTATGTGCTAGATTCCAATCTAATCCTAAAGATAGTCACATGCTTGCTGTTAAACGAATTTTCAATATCTTGTTGGAACGGCATGACTTAGGTATTTGGTATCCTGCTGGTTGCAAGTTAGATATGTTTGCTATTGTGATGCTGATTATGCAGGGTGCAAATTAGATAGAAAAAGCACAAGTGGCTTGTGTCTATTTCTAGGTGGGTGCCTAATCTCTTGGGCTTCTAAGAAGCAACATTCAGTTGCTCGTCAACTGCAGAGGCTGAGTATGATGCTGATGGTAGATGTGGAACTCAGATTCTCTGTGTGAAAACATCAACTTCTGATACAACAAGATTTAGGGTGTGTACCCATCCTATGTGATAACACAAGTGCAATAAATCGGTCAAAAAAACCTCATTCAGCACTCAGAACAAAACACATTGAAATTAGGCATCATTTCTTGAGAGATGAGGTTGCAAAGAAATCTTTTGAACTCACTCATTGAAACTGATAAACAAATTGCAGACATATTCACTAAACCCCTTCCTGAAAACAGATTTTCAGCTTTAAGGAGAGAACTTGGTCTTTGTAAATGGTCCACCTTCTTGATCTCCCTTAAGGTTTGGGTTGAGTGCTATGCATTGTCTAAGGGGGAGTTCTTTCCATTCATACTTCTTTGCTTCCTTCATTTACATTGTTAATATCTCTCACTTTCAAGTCTAATTCCCTTTACAATAAATTCTCCAACTCTTATTGTGTTGACCTTCTTGGTATATCAAATGGTGTTTGGAGGAAGGACAAGTTAGGCTTGTCTGGAAACCATTCATTATGTGTGAGTATCAACTCGCCAAGTACTTAGAAATTGATATGCAATGTTGAGGGGGAGCTTTTACTGTTCAAAGAGAATACTCTTTCTGATTTCAAAAACTTGCCTAGTTTTCACTTCCATTTCTTTTGGTAATGAATCTTCAACTTTATGTATTGAAATTCTTGGTATATCAAATGGTGACTTGGAGAAGGACAGGTTATGCTTGTTGGAACACTTTCACTATGCGAGAGTATGTGTCTTGCCAAGTACCAAGAAATGGATATGCAATTGGTGAGGGGGAGTTTTGTTGTCTAAGAAGAAAATTTTCTAATTTCAAAAATTTGCTATCTTATTTTGATGAAAAGTGATTGAAATATCATCTCAGGGGGAGCTAGAAAAATTCACAAGTCATGTCTTTGCAAAATTCAAAACTTCTCTGAATTCATCAATTCCTTGCATGATGTCATCATTTAGAAGTCTAGAGTCTCAAAATGAACCCTTGAGTGATCTATTTATTTTTTACTAATCAACTTTCAACTTTATCTCTCAACTACAGAAATTCAGATGCTTCCTAGACTAACATCAACTTGTGATTGAAACTGAAACATTTCTTGTTTGCAATGATGATTGAATGTATGTGATTTCTATCTACAATCTCAAAATGTTAAAACCAACAGAGAAGGACATGAGCTGAGAAATGCCACTTCACAAGAAGAAGGCATGATGGTCTGAGGCACATGGCTATTGTTCAAAGGGGAAACAAATAAAAATCAATTTCAAACAAAAGACGTGCTATGTTTTTATGATGATGAGTAATAATTGTGTTCTACAAAACTATCTTTTAAACAAAAGGCATTCATTTACTTTGAGATGACCTGTTATTTTAAATCACTCCAAACAGACCCATCCCCACTGCCAGCCCAAGAAAAATTGCGACCATCATACTCCCACATCCCCACAATGCCTAACCCTGGAATTCTGGCGTCTGCCACACCCCCGGTCATTGAGTCACCATAAGCCAACTCATGTCCCCCCAATGACCCCTTTGAAACCCCCACTTGACAATTGATAATGCAAAAAATCCGAAAGGGGTCATCCCCTTCCCATGATTGGACCCCATCCCTGGAAACATGCCCCGTTCCAACAAAACAAAAAAAAAAACACACAAAAGCAAAACAATTGGATCATAAACCAACCCCCCCAAAAGTTTTCACCCAAAGAAATGTCCAAAAAAAGTATCAGGGACTATGGTGTGTAAAAAAGCACTAGTACTGAGTGAAAGAGATTTATATCATTTGATAGTTGTTAAAAGAACAAAAATGTAAGATGTATGGAGATTTGTCTAGAAAGAATCATCTTCATTCCTCATTACGTTGTTCTTTAAGATTCTGTTTTATTTTCAACACAATTGCATTTGGTCTAAAAAGACATCTTTAATTCTTTAAGTTGAGAAACATGATAGTTTATAGTTGATTGTAGATATTATATCCCTCAATTTTTATTTATTGATTCAAAGTCTTCCAAATGCTAATTCTGTTGGAAATTGTTTGAAAACTTGAACTGTGATGAAATTTTGCAAAATATAAAAGTGAATTTTTTAAGCCTCTTAAAAATCCTTGAACGATAATTCTCTCAGTGTTCATCATTCTAAAGATGTCCCAAAATTTCTCAAAATTTTCCTCTCAAAGATTCAAGTTTCTTCAAGGACGTGTCGACACAACTCTCTCTCGTGTCGACACACTTTCGGTCAGGTCGACACACCCTTCCTCCTGTGTCGACACTACCCTTGCCAGATTTCTTTTCAGCCGTTAGGGTTCACCTTAAACCTTGTTGTTCCTCGGCGGGGCAGTGTACCACTGCACCTTTTTTTAGGCATCAGGTCGACCCGACGGCTCATTCCAATTGTTTTCCGCCAAGAATTCCTCCCAAATTCTCTCTAAATCGCATCAATCCTTCATCATTGCTCCCAATCTTCCATCCATTCTGAATTCCACTCCTCTTGCACCATGGTCAGAAAGTTGGGTCCCCGCCGTGGCGCAAGGTCAAAGGCCTCTTCAAGGCCGATTCCGGCAGACAGTGCCATTGCCCAGTCAGAGAAAGAAGGTCTAAGCGACGAAATGATCCTGCTGAGCAACCAGGATCCTCTTCAGCACCTCAAAGGGCAGCCAAGAGAGGTAGACCTCATCTCAAGAAGAGGTAGTTCTCCTCCAAACCCTAGACAAAGATTCTGGACGATCCTCTGAAAAACCTGAGGAGTCATCTTCCTCTTCCTCTAAGGCTCAAGAGGACATTCCCTCAGAGTCAGTCAGTGCAGCCAAGCTGATTTTGAAGCCCCGAATTCTAGACCTTTCAGACATTCAACTAGCAAACTCTTTTCCTGAAATTCAAACCTATTTCTCCTTTCAATCTTGGATACCCTTTATTTCTGAGTTTCAAGTCTGTTATCCAAGATTAGTTGAGAATTCTACAAGAACCTCACCTGCACAGATGAAGGGTATGAATCAAAAGTTAAAGGAATAGCCATAGTTATGCCAACTGAAAAAGCAGCCTCCATTTTCAAAGTGCCAGATGAGGGGGCAGACTATCAGCATTTGAATTTGACCTTCATGAAGCCTATCCATCTTGACAGGCCTTCCTGCAGATGCATCAGATCCCAAACAGACCTATGTAACCAGGTTTAATGCCAATACATTCCACCTGTGTTAAGGGTCATCCACCATATTTTGACCACCATCATCACCCCTCAAGGTGGTGGAAGGGATAGATTGACAGACATGACCAGAGGTTTATCATTTATTGCATGTAAAAGACATAAAAAATCAACCTCCATGTGATTCTCTATCAAATCATTTCTGAAACAACAAGGGACAGACCTAAAGAGATCACTTCCCTATGGAGCACATCTGACCTCAGTGTTCCAGCACTTTGGTGGCCTTTGGACAATGAGAAGTCCCAATCTATTCCCAAGTCAAACATCTACACCTTAAGAATATCCAGAAGTTTATGGGATTTAGATTGGAGGGGAATCAAATTTGAATAGGGCCAGCTGTGGTGAGGCTCCTCAAGCTCAGGAGGAACAGCCTCAAGATCAGGGGGAACAGCCCCAAGCTCAGGAGGACCAGCCTCAGGTTCAAGGGGATCAGCCCCAAGCACAAGAGGAACAGCCTCCAGCTGAAGGGGACCCGCCCCTAGGTCAGGAGGATCAGCCTCCTGTGAATGAGGATCAACTCAAGTTCCTACTGAGGGTGACATTTCTTTTCATGTCCCTCTCTCACCTCAGCTCCTCATTTTTTCTCCACAACCCTCATTCCACCATCCACATCTTCTGGTGGGCCTCCTGTTCCACCAGAATTGATCTCCTTCCTCAATGACAAATTTGAATCCTTGAACTCCTCAATTCAATCCATGTCCACATCATTTGAGCTGAGGATTCAAAGACTGGAAAATACTATATCTGCCAAGTTCATAGAACAGAAAGCTGCTTCAGACTATGCAGCTCAAAGGTTCAATAGATTGATTGGAACAATGGCAGATGCCTCACTTCAGCTAAAAGAGCATCAAGACAAGTTGGAGACAGTTCTTAAGGGAATATTGGCAAATTCCCAAGCAGATGTCTTCAACACCAAGCAAACATTGCATGAGATTTCCAGCACCAGATTGTCATTTGCTCATTTTGTAGATGATTGGAAAGTATGAGGAACTTCAATGAGCACATTGACAGGCAGATTACAGATTGACCAAGGAATTCAAGATAATGCAAAGACCTGGTGGTCAGCTGGTCATCATCTTCCTCACAACATAGTGCAGCTGATCTAACCAGACTTCAAGCCAATTGCTAGAAAATTCAGATCGAATGGAACACTTTTTTAGCACAAAAATGATAACATTCAAGATCAAATCAAGACTAGCTTGACCTTCATGGAGAAGAGACTATCTGACATAGAGACCATTCTTCTTCCCATTCCTCCTCCTCTCCATCTTCTACTTAATGTAATTTCTCTTTTGATGATGTCAAAGGGGGAGAAGAAAGAAAGAATGCTTGTAATCTTTAGAATGATGTAATGGTTCTCTTGTAATGGTTCTCTTGTTGAATGAAATGAAAAGTGCTACTTGGCATGATATGACTCTCTCAATTGTGTATTTAATATGATTGAAAATCTTTTTGTGAATGTGATTGAATGATTACTGTCAAGTTGCTTGACTTCGGTGTACAAAAATTCTCATTCAAGTAACATTGTGTTTCACAAGTACATCATCATCTGTACTAAAACATATCAAAAGGTCTTTGACAAGTTTAAACAAAAAGAAAATAAAAATGTGAATAACAAAAAAATACTTAAAAATATCATCTCATCAAAACCACATAGTAATATGGATTTATTGTTGCCATCATAAAAAAGGGGGAGATTGTTGGGTTGAATGTATATTCATATCATTTCCCTCCTATTTTGATGATGACAAGAGGTAATTTAAAGCAATTCAATTGAAAACATGTCAAAAACATCATACCTGAAATCAATGTTCAAAAAGCATATTTCAAATCACATTCATCATTGATGTTCATGATAAACCATTTAACTAATGATGTATGGTTTATTTTCAGGTACAAACATTTTTATGCAAAAGATGTGTCGACACACCCATCAATGGTGTCGACACAAAAACACAGATTCAAAGGCAAAATGTGTAAAAATGTTGAGACTGTGTCGACACGAGTCAAGAGTGTGTCGACACGAGTTGCAATTTTTCAGGAATCAGTGTACGCAGGTCGACCTCACCATCAGGGCAGGTCGACACTAGATCCCGCTCCCAGAACAGTGTTTTCAGAACCGAGACAGCAGGTCGACACACTCACAGAGCAGGTCGACACGGGACCTTCTTCCCAGAACAGCATTTTCCATATTTGGATAGTGGTCGACACCACCACCAGGGCAGGTCGACACACTACGGAAGATTTCATCTAAAGTAGATGGGTGCCACGTGTCAGCCCAGGCCGATGGGGAATCAACCTAGGATCGTGTGCCTTATACCTAAAAGGTATCTTTGGACTCTTTTGGGTATAAAAGGCCCTTTATTGGCCCTCCATCAAGAGAGAGACCCAACTAACCTCTTAGAGCCTCATTGAAAAGTTCCTGGCGGCCACAAGAGTTCGTGTCTCACTCCTCTGCCTTCATAGAGTTTCCAGAAGACTCTTCCTCACCAATTCAAGGTGTGAGAATTGGGGGTTGATCTTGAAGAAAAGCCTCTGAGCATCCCAAGGAAGCCGATCAAGGAGAGCCATCGTGGAGAAGAATTCAAGGAAGGTCCCACCTCCAGATTGGATAGCATCGCTTGGACTTCAAGTTGCAAGCTTTTACAATCAAGCTTCTACAAGGGAGTCACTGAAGAACGAAGTCATTCAATACACTGACTATATTTGTTTCTATGAGAATCTTCTGAGATAGCAGTGATTCTGCATACTTATCATTAGTGTCCAAATTGCGACTAGATCTGTTGCTAGAAGGTCTATGTCTTGATTGGGGTCTAGCACCTGTGGTGAGCATTGTGCCAAGTTGTGTGAGCCTTGTGCTTCAGGTTTGGTGAGGCCATCGTGACAGTTTGAGTGTCAACTCAAGGTGTGTTGAGCAGTCTGCTCAGTTGTTCTAGAGTAGTCTTGCTCTAGAAGGTTGTATTGTGTGAGTTGTAAGCTCTATAGTGTTGGAGTTGTCAGGCTACAGTGGGTGTGTTACCAGTGGTTTAGTGAATTAGGGTGTGAGGGGTGGCGTAGGAATCACTTGGGTGATTTCCGAACCCCTAAAAATCTGTTGCCCAGCTAGCTAGCCCAGAGGGGGGGGTGAATGGGTTATTAAAACTTCGATGTTTGATTAAAACCTGTTTACTGAAAAGATTGCACAACTTAATAACAAGGTTAGAGTTAGAGCAAACAAGACAACAATCACACAAAACACAACCACAAGACACAAGGATTTTTATCCTGGTTCGGAACTCCTCTCCACAGGAGACCTACGTCCAGTCCCTGAGCAATACCTCAGGATTTTACTACCAAGGGTACAATCCCCCTTAAGGATCCTTACACCCAGCCTCAACTGGTCTTCCTTCAGCCTGAAGGGTACAACAACCACCCTGGATACCACCAGGTCTTCCTTCGTCCAGAAGGGTACAACAACCACCCTGGATACCACCAGGTCTTCCTTCGTCCAGAAGGGAACACAATCTAATAAGAAAAGAGTGTGGAAACAGGCTTCAGACTCTAGCTTGACCAGCTACACACTGAAGCTCCTAAGCCCCCGAGAGAGAGAGAGATTTAACAAGGTTTTTCTCTCCAAGGACCACACAGGCTCTTACAAAGAGAAGATTCCTTTTGAGCACAGAGAGCTAAGAGCTTAGAACAAGGTTGGAGTGGAGGCTTCGCTCTTCTTCAAGTTCTAAAGATTGTGAGAGATGGATTTCTTTTGCCTTCTAAATCAAGCGATGTTACTCTTGGTCCCTTCTTTTCGTCTTGAGTCTTCTATTTAAACTGCTGATTCAAATTCGAACGTTAATGTGTCCGTTGTCTCTTATCTTGTGTACGTTAGACTGGTCACTGAGGAAGCTTCTGATCGTCAGTCTTTTATCCTGGTGTACACGCCAAAGAGATGACATAGAATTGTATCTTGTGTCCAACGTTGTCCAGATGAGTCTTGTCAGATATCTGTAAGCATATCATCAATAAATAGAAGACAGCTAGGACTGCTGTCTATTGTTAGTTGAGAGGGAACAGATATTGCAGTATATAGCAAAGCTCCTTTCTGTCCCAAAAAGTACGTAGACAGAGTAGCATAGAAATGGAAGATATTGTCTGCATGCATGGGAGATACGATCGGAGAGCATTTAATGCATAGCAGTCAACGGACAAGATATGACTTTGACTTTTCAACGCTATTAAGAAGCATTATACTGATGCATCAAGAAATTCGATAAAAAGAATCTTGCTGACTTCATAACTTATGAAATCGTTATGAATTATAGCAAGTCGTTATGAACTGTAAAGAAATCGTTGTGATAACTTATGAAGCCGTTACAACAGGCAAGTCGTTGCGAGTTCTAAAGAAATCGTGCAGAAATCGTTATGACTAATAAAGAAATCGTACGCGAAATCGTTATGACTATCGAGTTGTGAAAGAAATCGTTATGACTATCAAGTTGTAAAGAAATCGTTACACGAAATCGTTATGACTATCGAGTTGTAAAGAATCGTTATGACTATCAAGTTGTAAAGAAATCGTTACACGAAATCGTTATGACTAAGAAATCGTACACGAAATCGTTATGACTATCGAGTTGTAAAGAAATCGTTATGATATCAAGTTGTAAAGAAATCGTTCACGAAATCGTTATGATTCTAAAGAAATCGTTACACGAAATCGTTAGACTATCGAGTTGTAAAGAGTCGTTATGACTATCAAGTTGTAAAGAAATCGTTACGAAATCTTATAATCTAAAGAAATCGTTATGACTATAGAGTCGTTGCGAGTTCTAAAGAAATCGTTACGAGGTCTAAAGAAGTCGTTACGGCTAGAGAGTCGTTGCGAGTTCTAAAGAAATCGTTACGAGGTCTAAAGAAGTCGTTACGGCTAGAGAGTCGTTGCGAGTTCTAAAGAAATCGTTACGAGGTCTAAAGAAGTCGTTACGGCTAGAGAGTCGTTGCGAGTTCTAAAGAAATCGTTACGAGGTCTAAAGAAGTCGTTACGGCTAGAGAGTCGTTGCGAGTTCTAAAGAAATCGTTACGGGTCTAAAGAAGTCGTTACGGCTAGAGAGTCGTTGCGAGTTCTAAAGAAATCGTTACGGTAACGATTTGAGTGTTCCGGTCAAAGAGGAAGTCGTTCTGCTTATCAAAGAAGTCGTTACAGGGACTTGGATAGAAATGATGGGACTTACCAGATTGTCTTGATCTTTCATTTTTCTTTTGCTTCCTTCTCAAGGCTCAAGAAATCCATTAGTGTTATTTTGTTAATCATCAAAATTAATATATAAATAAATGGAATATTTATTATGGGGACAGTTTGGTCATCAATCTCCCCTTTTGATGATGACAAAATATACTAAACATCATAAAAAAATGAAATATGTTTTTCAGATTTACGTTAGTTGTCTCCCCCATTTTGTCATTAGGCAAAAAGATAAGCTGTGAGACAAAGAAGAGAGAAAGATTTTTATTAAGATGGAGAAAGATAATACAGAGGAGATAACAAGGAGGCATGCTGTGAGATAACAGCCCATGCCTTGATCTCAAGATCCTCAAAAAGTTGTAGAAAAACGCCAGAAGCAACTGAGAAGGAGGGTCCCATGGAAGGGATGTTCCTCTGAATGTAGAGTTGCCTTTGCTGCTCTAAGAATTCTCCATACTGAGTTTTGTCCAAAATGAATCTGTAGTAAGTACTCTTGCCAAAACTGGCCCTATGGAGAAATCTGTCCAAGGAAATTGGATAGTGAATCTTTTGATTTAACAGATCCTGCTTTAAGGCATAGAAAGCAGAATATCTAGATGCCCATACAGCATAGAGCTCTGGTATGGGTGCGATGGAATTGAGATCCATAAAGGCTTTGCGCAGAAAGAGCAGAGCGCTCCTCTGACTGACTAGATCTTGATTGATAGCTTCCAATTGCTGATAAGATGCCCGATAGAGAAGCTCCCATTCTGATGAGGTGAGTCTTTCACACTCAGAAATGAGTGGAGCTAAGGTCTGAGAAGACATGCGGCCAGAGTGATATTCTCTGAAGATGAACCGCAAAAAGAAGGAGATCGGCCCTGCTTGGCTGACATCCGGCCCAACTGTCTTGCAAACATATCTAAAGCATGAGACCAGCATCTGAATCAAACACTAAAGAGTGCAGCTTCGGCAGAAGAACTGGAAAATCAACCTTGAAGGAGACAAAGTCTACTTTGAGAGGAAGGTTGAGAGGGGTTTCTGATTGCAGCACAGTAATCTGCGAAGTGAACTGGCAAAACTGAACTTCTGGAATTTTGTTCAAGTAACAGAAGTCACTGTACAGCTGAAAAGCTCTGGCAATGCGAATTTCCTTCAAAATGAAGGATCCCAAGAGTTCTTGTGCTGGAAGATAAACCACTCAGAGAAGGTGAGTGGGTGAGCTCTGAGAGAGAGAGATTCGGCCCTTGCAGTCAGGTATTTTGAGTACTGAGCCTTGTTTCCTTTGATAGCTGCCCACTGATCTTCAGTCTTGAACTCAGTGCCCTCAAAGATTTTGGATTTGAAAGCTTGAGATATCTGAGTAAAAGGGAGAACAATGGCCAGGTGTTCGGAGAGGTTGAGAAAAGGAATACCATAAATGGTAGAAAGAATGCATTTCTGGAGGTATTCTTTGTAGATAGGTCTTCTCTTAGGATCAAGGGTAAGAGAGTACCATAAAGGAGGGTAGAGAGAAGCAGAAGGAGTGCTTAGAGAGGAAGAGGTTTTTCTCTTTTTCAAGACAGGACTAGGAGGGTCAGTCCTGTGAATGTGAGAGGCTGTGGAAAGAATGGTGAGGAGAGTGTTCCTTTCAAAATGTCTGGAACATTGGTGTCAAAAATACCAAGAGGCAGAGGTTTCACTGGAGGAAAGATAACAGAATTAGGAGGAGTAGGAGGATAGAAAAAGTGTTTAGGATTAAAGGAAGAGGTTGGTTGAGGATGAGATGTTTGAATTTAATAGGTGAAGGTTGAGGAGTTAATGAGGATGAAGCTGAGATGAGAGCTGGAGTAGGTGAGAAGGAGGGTTGAGAGGAAGTAGAGGATGAGGAAGGTTGGGTGCGAGGCATGGGATGTTTTATGGTTGGTGGAGCAGGAGGTGCAGTAGGAGGAGATGAAGGTGTGGAGAGGGTTGGAGTGGCAAGAGATGAAGATCAGGGGCCTTGGAGACTGACACTGGCTCTTTTCCTTTGGCCTGACTTTCTCTGACTGCAGGAGAGGGTCCTGAAGACCCTGAGGCTGCCACTGGTCCGGGTGACCTTACAACTGATGGCCCTGATGGCCCTGACCCTTGAACTGGCGGCCCTGTTGGCCGAGAGACTTTGCTGGAGGCCCTGATGGCCTAGAGATTCTGCTGGAGGCCCTGGTGGCCTAGGAACTTCAGCTGGAGGCCCTGGTGGCCTAGGAACTTCAGCTGGACCGCTCTGAGTAGGTGCAGGAGGGACACCACTAGACTTTGAAAGATTGCCAGCAAATTCTTCATATCAGACATTCTTTTTGAAATACCTCATTGCATTTCTTATTGAGGATACGTCTGAGGAGGTTGAAACTTGATTTGAAACAATTCCTTGTATGCCAGACTGAACTGATGCCAAGATCTCTCCTGGGCTTTTAACAAGGCCATAACATGCTTCAACTTTACTTTCCTATGGCCCTTCCTTGACCTCCTGTGAACAACTCTTTTCTGCTTACCTGGCTGAGAGACAGGCTCCTCAAGATTTATAGTTGCACTTGGGCCTTCACTAACATCAACCAAGGCTGGAGTTCCTGAGTAGGTGCAGCTTTCTCAGAAAAGGCTTCATTCTCTGGCTTTTCACTCTCAGCATGCTCCCCCTGAATGGGAGCAGGGACTTCAATACTTTCTTGCTCCCCCTGAGCAGGAGCTTCTTCCAAGACAACATCTTGTTGAGTACCTGCTTGTACCTCAACATCTGAAACTAATTCTTCAGGTATGCCTGCTGCATACTTCTGCATCAGGACCACCTCTTCCAATTGAGCATCGGATGGACTTGCTGCAGCTTGCTCTGCTGGATCTGCTTGCTCTACTTCTACTGCTTCTGGAATATCTGCAATAACTGCTTCTCCTTCAGCCACAGAGGATTTCGACCAAACTCCTTCTTGCACTGAAAAACCACTTTTCTTCAGGTTTCTGGACCTTATAGACTGGCCCATCTTTTCAGCTACCGCACCTGACAGATCTACTCCAAAGTGCTTGAAAATCTTGGTCAGAAGATGGCATACGGAAGGGAAACATTCAACTTGCTCTTTGTTTCCCATAACTGAGCATGTGCAAACATCATTCGCTCAATCATCACTGCGGCCAGGTTTATCTCTTTGTTCTGGATTGCCCAGAACATTATGTCCGAATCTGCCCTAGTGCATGAGGAAAAGGTAGCACTACGGGGAACTAAGATTTGGCAGACTATAAAGTGAAGCAATCGGTTGAACGCGGACATCTGATTAATATCAAGCTTCCCATCCTTCAACTTAAATCCTGGACCGATAATCCCGAGACCTTTGACTTCATCATTCACAGAGTGAATGCCACTAAATCCAGAGGTCTTTACTCCAAACAGATCACGCAAAAGCTCATGGGTTATTCTGATTTGGATACCCTTGACAGAGGAAACAAGGGATCCATCTGCTTCTGACTTCAGACAGACGTAGAAGGCTTTTACCAAGTCCGGGTAGCTTACCTCACTGAAGGTGACCACATCCATCCACTGCGATCTTCTTAGAGTATCAACTAGCCTGGCCATGCCACTTCTCAAGATTCTGAACATCCACTGCCTTATTTCCGCAAATCTTTGTCTTCACAAAAGTAAATCTTTCTTGCTCCCTTGGGGATAAATACTCAGCACTGTAGCCCCCAACACTTCCGGAGATCAACGGAGCGGCCATGGGTGCAGAGAAGAAAAGATTCTGGAAGGGAGGATGATGGAAGGGACGGAAGTTCTCGAAGGAGTTCTTCGCGGGAAGAGAAGAAGGCTTCGAAAGATGCAGAGAGTCGATCCCAAAATCGTTAGGGCATCAGCTTTGGGTGAACAGATAGAGAATAAAAAGGGTAAAGGTAGAAGACGAATCGATCTCAAAGCGATTTGGATAAAATAATATTACTTTAATGACAGGAGGAGCGCCAAAAGGCGGCAAAGGTAGAAAGCGACAAAAAGGTTTGACAAGTCAAACAACTTTCTACACAGAAGCGGTCAAAGCATATAGATAACTGAGTTTTGTTTAACTTTAACGGAGAGAGAACTTTTCATTTAATCTGAAAATTTATATGTCAATAAAATCACAGAAATTCTTTCACAAATTGCACATCCCTAGTTCCCTTCTAAGAGATGTAAATCTCTCTTCAGGTAGGGCTTTTGTGAAGATATCTGCCAATTGACCATTTGTATCTATAAACGAAATTTCTAAATTACCACTAGCTACATGGTCTCGAATAAAATGATATCTTACCTCAATGTGTTTCGTCCTTGAGTGTTGAACTGGATTTTTGGTGAGGTTGATGGCACTAGTATTATCACACAATAGAGGAATTGATTTGATGTGAATGCCGAAATCTTCAAGTTGTTGCTTTATCCAAAGAAGTTGTGTACAGCAACTTCCAGCAGCAACATATTCCGCCTCAGCTGTTGATAGAGCTACTGAATTTTGTTTCTTGGATGTCCATGATATTAAGCATCCTGCAAGAAACTGACAACATCCACTGGTGCTTTTCTATCTACTTTGCAACCAGCATAATCAGCATCTGAATATCCTATTAGATTTATCTCACAAGATCTAGGATACCAGAGACCTAAATCATGAGTT
Organism: Colocasia esculenta; assembly: GCA_014218235.1. NCBI lineage: Eukaryota > Viridiplantae > Streptophyta > Magnoliopsida > Alismatales > Araceae > Colocasia > Colocasia esculenta. The sequence goes on along the minus strand of CM024765.1, from coordinate 9,578,970 downwards.
CTAGCTAAATATCTAAATATTCTTTTTACAGAGATTAAGTGAGACTCTCTAGGGTCTGCCTGATATCTAGCACACATGCATACACTGAACAAATGTCTGGTCTACTGGCAGTTAAGTAAAGTAATGATCCTATCATACCTCGATAATTCTTTTGATCTACCCTTTTACCTTTTTGATCACTGTCCATTCTGGTTGATGTGCTCATTGGAGTTGATAATGGCTTTGCATCTTCAAATCCAAATTTCTTCAACAGCTCTTTGGTGTACTTTGCTTGACAGATATGAGTGCCATCCTTCCCTTGCTTGATTTGCAATCCAAGGAAGTAGCTTAACTCCCCCATCAAGCTCATTTCGAATTCTCCCTGCATAAGCTTTTCAAAGTACTTGCAAAGAGATTCATCAGTAGATCCAAAAAATAATCATCCACATAGATTTGTACAAGAAGTATATGTTTAACCTTAGATTTTATAAATAATGTACTATCTACTTTACCTCTAGTGAAACCATGATTTAATAAGAAATACTGAGCCTTTCATACCAGGCTCTAGGAGCTTGCTTTAGACCATATAAAGCCTTATGTAGTTTAAATACATGATTTGGAAATTCAGAGTCGTCAAAACCTGGAGGTTGTTCAACATAAACTTCCTCCTTGATGAAACCATTTAAAAAGGCTGATTTGACATCCATTTGAAAAAGTTTTAAATCAAGTGCAGATGCATAAGCAAGTAAAATCCTAATGGCCTCAAGTCTAGCTACAGGTGCATAAGTTTCATCGAAATCTATGCCTTCCTCTTGGGAGTAGCCTTGAGCCACCAATCTGGCTTTGTTCCTTAAGATTATTCCAGACTCATCCAGTTTATTTCTGAACACCCATTTGGTGCCAATAACTGAATGATTGGATGGTCTAGGAACAAGTGACCATACTTGGTTTCTCTTGAACTGATTTAGTTCATCTTGCATGGCTAGTATCCAAGATTCATCAGATAAAGCTTCATTGACTGTCTTAGGTTCTACTTGAGAGAAATGCTAAATAGTCGCATGGAATTACATTACCTCTAGTTCTTACCCCTACAGATGGATCACCAATGATGTTTTCAGGAGGGTGATCTTTCTGATGTCTCCATTCCTTTGGAAGATCTTCATGTTGGATTTCTGTTTGCTGCAGTTCTTCCAGAGTTGGATCCTCTTTGTCCTTAATTGAAGTTTTCTTTAATTTTTCGGACAAGACATCTGCATCATCAATGTCACTAATTTCTTCCTTTTTCAAGGAAGGGTTAGATTCATCAAAAATAACATGTACTGATTGTTCAATAATAAGAACGTTTATTGAAAACTCTATAACCTTTAGGTTTAGAGGAATACCCCATGAAAATGCCTTCATCTGATTTGGCATCCAACTTACCAATGTCCCTTTTTCCATTGTTATGGATGAAGCAAGGACATCCAAATACTCTGAAATGGCTAATCTTTGGCTTCTTTTCTTTGTAGAGTTCATAAGCAGTCTTTTTCAGAATTGGCCTGATCATCACTCTATTTATGATATAACATGCAGTGTTGATAGCTTCGGCCCAGAAATATCTTGGCAGATCATATTCTGATAACATTGATCTTGCCATATCCAAAAGAGTTCTGTTTTTCCTCTCAGCAATTCCATTCTGTTGAGGTGTCCTTGGAGCTGAGAAGTTGTGCTCAATTCCTTGATCATCACAGAACTTCGCAAACTTTTCATTCTGAAACTCACCACCATGATCTGATCGAATAGAGACAATTGAGAATTTCTGATCTTTCTGAACTTTCTTACTGAAGCTGACAAAATTTCAAATGTGTCATCTTTGTGCTCTAAAAAGGATACCCAAGTGAATCTTGAATAATCATCAACTATTACAAATCCAAAATTCTTTCCTCCCAAACTGGTAGTCTCATTGGCCCAAATAAATCCATGTGAAGTAGTTCTAAGGGCTTTGAGGTGGTTACTACAGTCTTTGATTTGAAGGAGCTCTTGGTGTGCTTTCCTCTTGCACAAGGTCTGCAAATGCTATCCAATCTGAAATTACCTTTGGCAGTCCTTCAACTAGTTTTCTCTTTCTGAGCTTGTTCAGCCCATCCAAGCTGCAGTGGCCCAATCTTCTGTGCCACAACTCAGTTGATTTATCTTTGCTAGCTGCCAAACACACATCTTGATCCTTGAGTTCATCGAGATATAGAACATACAAATTTCTTTCTCTGTAGGCTTCAAATATGACTGCACCATCCTTTAAGATACTGCATTTTGATTCTTGAAACTGAATTTGATGGCCTTTGTCACACAACTGGCTGATGCTGATGAGATTGTGCTTTAACCCTTTGACCAGCATTACATCCTTTATGACTGATTTTCCTTTGATGTTCACAGACCGCTTCCTATCACAGTCCCTTTTCCATTATCTCCATAGGTGACTGTACCTTCTTCAGCTTGGAGATCAACAAATATCTTCTTGTTGCCTGACATATGCCTTGAGCACCCACTATCCAAATACCATTTGGATGCTCGAGGGTTAACCTGAAATGAGAACATCAAGCTTTAGGTACCCAAATTCTTTGGGTCCTGATTGGTTAGTATCATCAATTTACCTTTTAATATCCATTTTTTATGTCTTGTTGGGCATGTCATTTTAATATGTCCTAACCTGTTGCAGTGACTGCAGCAGGATAACTTAGTTACTTTTCTATGTATTTGAAATCAGCTTTGTATGCTACATCTTGTTCGGGTACAAATTTTGGTGTTGGATATGTTTTAGGGTATATTATGGTTTCTTCATTGTCTGGGGGTGTATATCCTAATCCATTTTCTTTTTACCCGATCTCCTAGCACCTTTTAATATTAAAGAGTTTTACCATTGGTAAATTTTCTAGGGTGCTTGCTAGTGTATTTTTTCTTCATTTAATTCATTTACAGTTTTTCTTAAATCATCTGAGTTTTCCTGTTTTTCTAGGTCAGTGATTTTTCTGTTCTTGTCTTTTAAGTTTTCACATAATAGTTCATTTCTTCTCTTAAGCTCAACTATTTGTTTTTCTAGTTCTTCGTTTTCAGATTTTAAATCTGAGTTGGTATTTTCGAGACATGTGATATTTTTCTTGCTTAGCTTAAGTAGTTTACACACTTCTTTATACTTATCGTAGAGTTCATTAAATGCACTTTCCAAATTATCCGAATCTGAGTCATTACAGGAATCGAAAGAAGAATCAGATGTTACCTTATCCTCGGTATTGCCATGAGAGCCAAGTTGGCTTCTTCACCTTCACTGCTCGAGCTTGACTCACTGTCTGAGTCGCTGCTGTTGTCCCATGCAGCTGCCATGGCTTTCTTTTTGAATCTTCTGAACTTCTTGGAGCTGTCCTTCTTCTTGTGATCATTTTTCTTTAACATTGGACAGTCTGCCTTGATATGTCCAGGTTTCTTGCATTCATAGCAAAGTGGCTCATTCCTCTTCTGATCTTTTCCATCTGGTCTCTTGAGATCTTTGTTTTTCTTGAAGTACCTCCTACCAGACTGGAACTTCTTCTTCTTTGCCAAGATTCTCTGCAATCTTCTTGAGAGCATGGCTTCTTCATCATCACTATCTTTGCTATCTTCACTGTTATCTAAGGATTCTTCTGATGAGTCCCCATTAGCTTTAAGCGCATTTGACTGCTTCTTTCTACTGGAGGATTCTCCTAGTCTTTCCATGTTTATTTCATGGGCCATGAGAGACCAATGAGTTTTCTACTGACATTTCTTAAGATCATTAGCTTCTTCGATAGCTGTGACCTTTGCCGTCCATGAAGATGGCAGGGATCTGAGAATCTTCCTTACCATATCTGCATTTTCATATGACTTTCCTAGACTTGCTAGGCCATTAGTAATGTCAGTAAATCTACTAAACATTTGGGTAATAGACTCACCTGTTTGCATTTGAAATCTTTCATACTGAGTGACAAGAATGTCGATTCTTGTCTCCTTTACTTTGTCTGTACCTTCATATGTGATTTTAACTTTTCCCACATTTCCATGGAGGATTTGCATGCTGAAACTCTGTTGAACTCTTTCTTGCTTAGAGCACAACATAGAATGCTCTTAGCTTTACAGTTCAAGGAGATTTTCTTTCTATCTTCATCTGTCCATTGTGCTTTCTCATTTGTGACGACCAGATCACCTTCTTCCACTATTGACCAGATTTGATAATCGTGGCCTTGTAGAAAGTATTCCATCCTGGTCTTCCAATACGTATAATCTTCACCATCGAACAAAGGAGGTCTGTTGACAGACTGACCTTCGAAGTGACTTTGGGCTGCCATTGATCTTTGCTCTTCAGATCGTTGGATCTTCTTCTTTGTCGAAGAGACGGGCTCTGATACCACTTGTTGCCCAGCTAGCTAGCCCAGAGGGGGGGGTGAATGGGTTATTAAAACTTCGATCTTTGATTAAAACCTGTTTACTGAAAAGATTGCACAACTTAATAACAAGGTTAGAGTTAGAGCAAACAAGACAACAATCACCAAAACACAACCACAAGACACAAGGATTTTTATCCTGGTTCGGAACTCCTCTCCACAGGAGACCTACGTCCAGTCCCTGAGCAATACCTCAGGATTTTACTACCAAGGGTACAATCCCCCTTAAGGATCCTTACACCCAGCCTCAACTGGTCTTCCTTCAGCCTGAAGGGTACAACAACCACCCTGGATACCACCAGGTCTTCCTTCGTCCAGAAGGGTACAACAACCACCCTGGATACCACCAGGTCTTCCTTCGTCCAGAAGGGAACACAATCTAATAAGAAAAGAGTGTGGAAACAGGCTTCAGACTCTAGCTTGACCAGCTACACACTGAAGCTCCTAAGCCCCCGAGAGAGAGAGAGATTTAACAAGGTTTTTCTCTCCAAGGACCACACAGGCTCTTACAAAAGAGAAGATTCCTTTTAGCACAGAGAGCTAAGAGCTTAGAACAAGGTTTGGAGTGGAGGCTTCGCTCTTCTTCAAGGTTTCTAAAGATTGTGAGAGATGGATTTCTTTTGCTTCTAAATCAACGCGATGTTACTCTTGTTCTTTTTCGTCTTGAGTCTCTATATAAACTGCTGATTCAAATTCGAACGTTAATGTGTCCGTTGTCTCTTATCCTTGTGTACGTTAGACTGGTCACTGAGGAAGCTTCTGATCGTCAGTCTTTTATCCTGGTGTACACGCCAAAGAGATGACATAGAACTTTGTATCTTGTGTCCAACGTTGTCCAATGAGTCTTGTCAGATATCTGTAAGCAAATCATCAATAAATAGAAGACAGCTGGGACTGCTGTCTATTGTTAGTTGAGAGGGAACAGATATTGCAGTATATAGCAAAGCTCCTTTCTGTCCCAAAAAGTACGTAGACAGAGTAGCATAGAAATGGAAGATATTGTCTGCATGCATGGGAGATACGATCGGAGAGCATTTAATGCATAGCAGTCAACGGACAAGATATGACTTTGACTTTTCAACGCTATTAAAAAGCATTATACTGATGCATCAAGAAATTCGATAAAAGGAATCTTGCTGACTTCATAACTTATGAAATCGTTATGAATTATAGCAAGTCGTTATGAACTGTAAAGAAATCGTTGTGATAACTTATGAAGCCGTTACAACAGGCAAGTCGTTGCGAGTTCTAAAGAAATCGTTGCAAGAAATCGTTATGACTAATAAAGAAATCGTTACGCGAAATCGTTATGACTACGAGTTGTAAAGAAATCGTTATGACTATCAAGTGTAAAGAAATCGTTACACGAAATCGTTATGACTATCGAGTTGTAAAGAAATCGTTATGACTATCAAGTTGTAAGAAATCGTTACACGAAATCGTTATGAATTCTAAAGAAATCGTTACACGAAATCGTTATGACTATCGAGTTGTAAAGAAATCGTTATGACTATCAAGTTGTAAAGAAATCGTTACACGAAATCGTTATGAATTCTAAAGAAATCGTTACACGAAATCGTTATGACTATCGAGTTGTAAAGAAATCGTTATGACTATCAAGTTGTAAAGAAATCGTTACACGAAATCGTTATGATTCTAAAGAAATCGTTACGACTATAGAGTCGTTGCGAGTTCTAAAGAAATCGTTACGAGGTCTAAAGAAGTCGTTACGGCTAGAGAGTCGTTGCGAGTTCTAAAGAAATCGTTACGAGGTCTAAGAAGTCGTTACGGCTAGAGAGTCGTTGCGAGTTCTAAAGAAATCGTTACGAGGTCTAAAGAAGTCGTTACGGCTAGAGAGTCGTTGCGAGTTCTAAAGAAATCGTTACGAGGTCTAAAGAAGTCGTTACGGCTAGAGAGTCGTGCGAGTTCTAAAGAAATCGTTACACGGTCTAAAGAAGTCGTTGCGGCTAGAGAGTCGTTGCGAGTTTAAAGAAATCGTTACGGTAACGATTTGAGTGTTCCGGTCAAAGAGGAAGTCGTTCTGCTTATCAAAGAAGTCGTTACAGGGACTTGGATAGAAATGATGGGACTTACCAGATGTCTTGATCTTTCATTTTCTTTGCTTCCTGTTCTCAAGGCTCAAGAAATCCATTAGTGTTATTTTGTTAATCATCAAAATTAATATATAAATAAATGGAAATATTTATTATGGGGACAGTTTGGTCATCAAAATCCTGGTGACACTGTCTATTGTGTTTGATTTCATATCCGTTAGATGCTTGATAGGATCGCTTAAAGTTCACTTAATCAACTGATTTCATATCTGCTTTTACCAACTCACTCAATATCATCAGATCTGTGGCTTTCAATGATAAAATGCCTCTGATTCAAAAGTGTTGTTTAATAATTGTTTAAGCTTCGCAAAAAGTGGTTAGATCTATTATCCCCCCCTTCTAGATCGATCACACTTTTTCCTCGATCCTCATGTGTAGATGTAGGAATGTCTCATGTTAGATTGATTGAATTCTGTGAGAAGATACAAACTTTTAATGTACGTTGAACACTAAAAATAGAGACTTGAAAAAGACTTTAAACATTGCAAGAAGAAAATGAGAATTTGAAAAGTGAAGTTGAAAAATTAAATTCTGAGAAAGGAATTGGAAGATGAAGTCCAATCTGTGAAAATAAACTGAATGGATTGAAAGAAAACATGAGCTATTGAAATCAAAAGTCATTGATCTGAAAAATGAAAAAGAAGAATGATTGAACTCAATGAAAACTTCAAATTTGATAATGATAAATTAACACAAACATATTTCTAACATGGCTCATGATCATCAAATAAATGAAAGATGCAAACAATGTTGAAGAAAATTGTCACTTAAGAGAAAGATTGAATGCTTGTTACATGACAAACCATTAGATAATGATTGTAGCAGTTGTCAGTAATAAAATTGCTGATATGGAAAACAAATTGCTCAATTTGAAAATGAAAAGAACAAGATGAAAAATGGTTTGGATGACATGCTAAACAAGCTTCAAATTTCAGAAAAAGAAGTTGTGTAATAAAAGCTGAAAAACAGAAGCTTCAACATGAATTGAAAAATACTAAATACACAAGCCTTACTTCTGTGAGAGATAAGAAAAATGAAAATAAAATAAAAATAACATTTGTTAAGCTGCTGCGAACAAGAACTCTGCTAATTCTAATGAAAAACTTGTGAAAGTTCTTGTTTAGAAACAAACACAGAAAAAGAAAAATGCTACTGTTAAGAAGATTCATCTACTTCCTCCATCAGTCCAAAAAGCTCCAAGGCAAGTTCCAAATTCACATCATGCCAAGAGCCACCAAAAGGTACCTCCTTCTCTTCATGGTAAGCCTCCTCACATGAAAAGGAAATTCCAGCAAATGCATACATGACAAGGTAAGTACCAGGTAAGATTGCTTCTCATTTGCTTTAACTGTAATAAACTAGTCATCTTGTCAAACATTGCTGGATTAGAAATCAAAATTTCAATAAACATGCCAAATCAGTCCAATACTTTCATTGTTATAAAATTGGTCATATTTCTAGGAACTGTTGGTACAGAAATGATTTTGTTGTGCATACTCAGAAATTCCAGTCTAATGTATATGCTCATAACATAGGAATAAATTTCATGTTCATACTGAAAATGTTTAGAAATTCCATGTGTATAGGCATAGAAATGTTGCACAAAATCATTCTGTTTCTGCTTATATTAAAAATCCAAAATTAGAAGACTTCATGAAAACATAGATGCATGAGCAAGGCAAAAAAAAAAATTGAATCTAATTCAGCTCATAGTTCTGTCAATGAAAGAAATGCATCTATACCAAAAATAAAATCATTTTGGATTCAAAAATCTTTATGCACTCTAACATTGATTTCATTGCAGGACCCAAGCAAGTGTGGGACCCAAAACCAGCTTGATCAGCAAGCTGAGGAGTCTTGCAGCCATACATTGTAAATGGATTCAATATATTGTTGTGCAAGGCAAGAAATGATTGGAGAACACAGGTAAAATCTTTGAAAAGCAATTGAAGTCCATTCAGGTAAAACTTCCTTATCATTTCAAATTTGAATTGCCTAAATTGAAATGATGTTTGATTTTTTATCTGAACAATGAAAATGTGTTCTGATGCTACTCCCAACAATAACTTTGTGTTTTAACATTTTGAATCATGTTTGTGTTATCATGCTTTCTTAACTGTGCCCATGATTCTGTGTGCATATCAACAGCTTTGACTTTTTGGTATATCAAATGATGACATGTAGAAAAACAAGTTATGTTTGTTTGGAAGCTATCATTATGCATGAGTAAAATGCTCCGCCAAGTACCAGAAGTCATGTTATGCTTAAAGCTAATTGTGTGCATAATCATGTGTGAATTGCTTGCTAGCTTTTTCATTTCATACAAATATTAAGGGGAGTAAATTTTAAAAAGTGCAAAAATGTTCTTGAAAATGCAACGAATTTCATGCTAACAATAAAGAATAATTGACCTTTTTGCAGTGACTATGTGATATATCAAATGGTGAAATGTGAAAGGACAAGTTAGACTTGTTTGGAAACTATCATCATGCGTGAGAAAAATTCTCCGCCAAGTATCAATAGTCTTTTTCTGCATAAAGGTCATCAAGAAAAGTGAAAATCTCAAAAACTTTATTTTAAGTCTTTGAAACATTTTTGAGTTTTTGAAAAACTTTTCTCCTTCAATAAATTGCCTGTTGATATATGCTTGATCATGTTCATACTCTTTTTGTGCAAACTGCTTAGAATGAACATATCTGAATTGCTTAAATGATCATTTCATATCATGCATATCTTATGGGGAAGTGTGTCAAAAGAATCTTTGAGTGAAATGCTGGAGAAATATTCTTTCATATCTGATTTATTAACAACTCCCATTTAGTTTATTGACAAATCTTCTTGCAAATAAATCCCTCACTCTCACATTGCATTGACATTCTTGGTATATCAAATGGTGATTTGAAGAAAGACAAGTCAGGCTTGTCTGGACACTTTCACTATGTGTGAGTATATGTCTCCGCCAAGTATCAAGAGCCTTGTATGCAATTGTTGAGGGGGAGTCCTTGTCTTTCAAATAAAACATTCACATTCATTCTGTTTTCACTTGATTTTATTCCTATTTCTTCAATAATCTTCATGTTCACCTTGTAAGGGGGAGATACATGAAAGGGGGAGTCATTGTCATATCTCTTGAACTTACTTATCTATTTTAAACCCCAAAGTCATCAGAATTTTTGAGTCCTTGTGCTATTTTCTTATGAGAGAATTAAAACATTAAAACTAAACTCATTGTGCATTTAGTTTAATTTCAAAGATTCAGTATCATTTCAAGGTTAAGCAATCTTAATACTGAATGTCTTTAAAATGACTTGCAAAACAATTGTAGGCACATGAGCGGCTTTACTATTTAACATGTGCATGTTTAAGCTTCATTTTTACCACATGTTAAGAATAATTTTTCTAAATTTGTATTCCTGACTTTTCTGGTCAAAGTAAAATATTCCTACAAAACATCAAAATAAAATGATCAAAACATTGGAAAGATACAAACAGAGCAATGCATATTCTTGAACCACTAAGTAATCGGGCCATTTCACCTAAAAAGTGATTTGTTTCGCGTAAAACAGTGGAAATCAAATTTTCAACTCTGCATAAGATAATGAAAGTTAAACCACTGAGTAATCAGGAGATCTTGAGATTTAACTAATTTATTTTTGTATTCTTTCCCAGCCAAAATTACAAGAAAATCAAAAGACAGGATAGAAAAGCTTAAGACCTTAATAAAGCTCATGTATACTGAGTTTAGACCTATTATTCTACATTGTGTTAAAATTAAAGCTCTTAACATCCTTGTTAAATACTTCTGATCACTCATATAGGTCACTTTATTTCACATTTGCATCATTATTTTAACCACATTCAGATCATTATATCTTGTAATACCTTGTGTTGAGTGTGTCTTTGTGATTAAACTTTGTGGCACAATACCAAAAACACAATCATTTCTCTCATTTGACAATATCACTTTGCCTCACTTATTTTGATTACTTCTGACCATTCATTTCCTACATTTCATTTCTTGATCTCCTACAATCTTTGTTTCTCTCTTTGTCTAACTTTTTGATGCTGTCAAAAAGGGGGAGAAAGTTCCTTAAAGGAGGAGAAAGTAAAAGTTTCTAGGGGGAGAAAGTTCTTTATGGGGAGAAAGTTCAAAGGGTGTATATGGTCAAGGGGAGTTATTACAGTCAAGGAAGTCAGGTTATTGGGAGATTGTGCATATGTTTTGTCATCATCAAAAAGGGGGAGATTGTTGGGTTGAGTGTGTTTTGGAATTTCCTAAAGTTGTATTTTAATGATGACCAATGAACATCACTCATACTTTGATTTTGATGATGACATATTGTGATTTTAACGATGACATATTCTGATTTTAATAATGACATATTGTGATTTTAATGATGACATATTGTGATTTTAATGATGACATGTTGTGATTTCAATGCTTAATGGTTGGAGCATTTTACATACATCACCTATATAATAACAATGCTCAAAAAACATATTTCCAAACACATTAGATCACATACCTCATGATAATCCATTGTACTAATGGTTTATGTGTTTAATTCTCAGGGACATATAATTCTTGTCATAGTAGTGTCGACACACCCATTGATGGTGTCGACAATGGGTATCAATCTTGAAGCAATTTCATGAAGACAAGGTCCAGTGTGTCGACACAGTCCCTAGCAGTGTCAACACTAGACCCAGTCTCCAGAAGACCCAGTTGCCAGACTGGGACAGTGTGTCAACACAGCCAGTGAGTGTGTCGACACTAGACCCATCTCCCAGAAGATCTTTTTGCGCAATTGGGACAGTGTGTCGACACACTCAATGGTAGTGTCGACACACTCCGGCTGAAACTAAAAAACGTGAATTTCTCTGGACACGTGGGTGCTTGGGAATTAGGGGATTTGACTTAGGTTTTGTGCCCACGTACCACAAGGCTCCTTATGGACATATGGGGCTATAAATACCCATGTTTCTTGTACTCCAAGGGCATCCCACGAGGAGAGAGACCAGACTTCTCCAAAAATGGGTGTGGCGGCTGCAGAAAGGGAAAAAGGGGAGCAGAGCAGTGTTGTTTGGAAGGAGAATGTGAAGGAGAAGAGAAGAGAAGAGGAGAGAGGATAAAGTATCAGCATCCAGAAAGGGAGCAGAGCAGCGCCATCAGATTGAGGAGCAGAAGAGCAGCAAAGGAAGAAGAAGAACTGGAAATCTGGATGCTACTGAAGCAGAGCATCTTGGATTGAAGAAGATCTCCAACGAATTCCTTCGAGCATCTTCAATCCAAGCTTCTGCAAGTCTTCTTCATCAAGGAACATCCAAGTCACATCTATTTCATTTATTTTCTTGGAGTGTTCATCCAGTTTTTCATTGTGTGATCTGTGCATGTAGCAACCCGTAAAATTTAATACTTAAAAAAAATCAAAATAATAATTTCTTTAAATTGAAATAATAGAAACATACGTACCATTATTGTATGTGCAATAATACACCAGAAAATTCATAAAAATTATAAATCAACCCCAAATATTATCCCTAATTGTTCCACGAAGAAATTCATGCGACGAAAAATCCGGTTGACTAAGTGTACGTCACAATGTGACTAATTATCCAAATTAGGAAACTAAGTCGGAAAACCGTTAACACGGAAAAATAACGCGCTCATAAATCAAACGATCATGTTGGAGAGACTTCCAACATCATGTGATGATTAACCATTATCGGGTTTGGACCAATGGACCTCTCATAGCCCATGAATAAATTCAAATAAGAAAATGCAATAAAACTCATAACTCTATTATTCCCTAATTAAAAAGGAAAACCTATAAGACAAATTTCAATAAATAATGGGCTTGGTTAAATGGACCGATTAGAATTAGTGCGCCAAAATAAGGATTTTTAAAAGAAGAATAATAGGAAAATACCCTAAATTCGTATCTAAATTATTACCTAAATAGAAAATGGGTATTTAATACATTAAATAGGAAGTTTGAGTTAGAATTGGATTCCTAAACCTTCCCTAATAGGTTGGCCATGAATTTGGCTCCCATCCTAACCCAAATAGGAAGAGGAAAGCTTGGGAGGAGGTTAGGAAAGGAGGAAATTCAGAATTTAATAGAAGTTAGAGTACTATTAGGAATTAGAAACATAACTAGCATAAATACACCTCTTAAAACCCTCTTGGCCGAATCTAGCTCATTGCCAAAGGTTGTTGGACGTGGAGAAGAGGCCAAGGAGGAGAGGATCTCGTGGGGAGAAGGAGTTCTTGGAGCTTCTTCCTCGTTCTTGGAGTTCTAAGCCCTAGAAGACAAATCGCGTCCAAGGTAGGCATTCTCACAAGCTAAAATCCTAATATTTCGTCTGTAGATTGTTCCATACATCAGGAACAAAACCCTCAAGTTTCATAATTTTCCATCGAGCATATCTTTAGTTCTTGAATTTTCATGTTCTGCAACTTACATGACCCCGAACCCTCTTCTTAACTCTTGATCTTCTGGTATACTCAACCCCATGCTACGAGATTTTTACTGTAGGAACTGATACATGTTAGGCATCTTTTTCCCCTAAAAGCCCTAAATTTCATCGAGCATGTTGATCGAATTTAATCGATCTTTCTCTCTGTGTCATGTTCTGAATAACTCATTCTTGCTCGTGTTCAAACCCTATATGACCATGCTCTCTCTCTAATTCCGATTTACTGGAAGTACCCTTACATGTCTAGTTTAAATTGCAACTTGTTTCATGATTTTTCATCGTGTATACAATTAGTTATGATTTTCTGAACAACCTGTATCATTTTATTTCAAGTTGGCCCGCAATCCAAAGTCTTGTCTGACTCCTGTCAGAGCCAAGTGCAGACCACCAGAAAGCGACGGCCCGATATGTCGCCTTCTGGAGGTTGATTGCGACAGTCTACCGTCGCATTCAGAAAGTGACAGGTAAGCCGTCGCTATCCCTGTGCCTGTCTTGTTGCGACCCTTTCCCGCTTCTGTCGCATTCTCAATCCCGTAGCGATGCATGTCTTGTCGCTTTATGAACGCGACAGGATACCCCGTCGCGTTCTGACCACCTGAGCAGATAGCCCTGTCGCCACCCTTTTCATGCCGGTCGCTACCTGCCCTACCCCTGTCGCAATCCTTACTAGCCTATGTCGCCTTCACAGGTTTTTGGATGAAAATCCATAAAAATTATTTATGTCGCTTTCTAAATAATTCTTACGCCTTTTTACAGTTATACCCCCAGTAAAAACTTGTTTTAAAATGGAGTTTTATTGAATGCTTTAAAATACATATTCACGACTTCTTTTCTATCTATGATCTCTCTTACCATGCACACACATGAACCATCCATATATGGCTGAAATCTGGCATAAAATATCTCATAATGTATCTGGTAATTTATTGCAATAAAGCATATTAATTGCCCTATTTTAAAGGACTTGTATTCGTTTCTTGCGTTGTTTATATACCGATATTGACGCTCCACTATTCTAGAATTCCTCTAGAACGTCGGGCACCTGTTTCATATACACACTTTACTTGGCTTGTGGTGAACTCTCCGTCGGATATTCCTTTCGCTGGACTAGTGAACCCTTGCACAAGGCCTCCGTAAGTCTCCTCTGATCATGGATTCCCACATGGTCGACAAGCCGGTTGTACCCTAACACCCCTTTACACCTTTAAGGATCGATATGATCCAAACGGCTATTAGAAGTTCGCTCTTACCTCGAATCACGTCAGACCTCTGGACTTGTGCATAACATGGCCAGCGGGAAGATCGTGAATTCCACCTGACTGCCAATACGACGTGCGCGTGTTGCGCAACTGTTACTATCGCCTGTTTACTCGTTGTTTTACGTGATGTCCACTAGCTCCCATCTAAACTCTACTCGCTCACCTATTCACGTTCACTCTACTATCTCATCTACTCATCTAGTGCTCTTATCTATTTCTTGGTACTCTCAAATTGGCCATTAATTGATTGTCTAAAGATAAACAATATAACCAATGCCAGCGCAATAGGGCTCGATCAGGTCCTGGGGGGAGCGCCCGAAAGTGCCATTTGCCCGCGGGAGTTAAATGATCAGGATGTCGGCATTACATCCAAGTGCCATACTATCAAGATTAATCTATGACAATCAACACAAAGTGCTATATTCTCTCGTTGTCTTTTGACAAACAAGTGCTATACTCTCTCTCGGCTATCTTCGAATAACCAAAGTGCAATTACTATCTCGATTGACGAAGTTAATCAAAAGTGCCAGACTATTTCGATTGATAGAAAATCAATCAAAGTGCAATTTACTCTCTATATGGCCAACTACTTTTTCTCTCCTTGTTATACATGTGTCGTGCTATTGCTTGACGTTGACGTTATTTGCTATCGTGTCGTTGTTGCTTTCTATCGTGACTTGATCTTATTCATTGTGCTATACTTGATTCATCTGCTATTTGAACCATGTTACTTGTGCTCTTACTTTCTCGACTTTACATAACTCTCTCTATCTTTAGTTGCTCTGCCATTTAATGCACTAATTATTTAAAGCCTGCTTGAGCCTGAGATTTAAGTCCTACTGGCGTTATCGCTCACCTTTTGTTATTTGTTATTGTGTCTCAGGTAAGTCGGACGATGACGTTATACGCACCAATAGGACAAGACTAGAGTGATGAGCGACCCGAAGTCAACTCATGAAGTTACCTTAGTACCATGGAGTCTAGTAGTTATTGTTTTAGATTTCCTTTCAATGTAATGACGTCATTGAGCCTTGTGTTTGGCTCCGAATTAGTGGTTGTAATAATCTTAGTGATTTTATAATGAAATCAAGAGTTATTTCAATTATTGTTCATTAGATGCTTTGATGTTTGCGAAAGTATGCGCAATTGTCGTTACCATACTCGTTGTTCACGTCTCCCTCCGATTTATTCTGCTGCTAAATTAGAGGGGCGTGACAGTGCATGTGTTCTACACATATCACTTAATTCTGTTTGTTAGATTTTTATCATTGTATTGAGATAGATCGGGCTAAAGGATCTATTCTCTAACAGAGCTTGTTCTAGCAGAACATGGATCTTTCATGGTCTAAAGGTTTGGAGCCGTAGTGCTCCGGTGTTGAGCCGTTGTGCTCAAGTGCTTGTGAGTCGTCGTACTCATAAGTGGTTAGCGGAGTAGGTCATCGTACCTATCTCCTGGGTTTTCTTTGAGTCATTGTACTCAAAGTTTTTGGAGTCGTTGTGCTCCAGATTGTGTGTTGAGCCATCGTGCTCAAGGGTGTTTGGAGTCGTCGTGCTCCGGTGTGAGTTGTACTCAAGGTTTTGAGTAGTGTGGCCTCACTGTGTGAGGGGTGGACGTAGGAGTCACTGGAGGTGATTTCCGAACCACCTAAAAATCCTCTGTGCAGTGGTTTGAATTGTGGTTTGACTTTGTATTACGCTAGATGCATGCATAGGGATTTCACTCACACTACTAATTGATTTGCTCACACACACTAATCACACTTCAGATCAGTAAATTGTTTGTGTGAATTGATTTCTAATTCGAAGTAATGTTAAATTACTTAAGCTTTCGCGTTAATTGATGTCAGATCTATTCAACCCCCCCTTCTAGATCTAATCCATCCACATATCCGATCCTACAACATTAACTCTCTAAAAAGTGAACATTGATCAAATATGTCAACACCTAAAGGAGTAAGTTGTCAATAGATGGTCTATTAAATATGAAGACTCTAGAAGCAAATATGACAAAAGTGGTCGACAAATGTCTCATACTAAAGAAGCCCATATCGATTGGTCACCTTAATATCGATTGTTGACCACAGCGCCAGTCGAATCTCAACATCGATTGCCTTATGGTTCATATAGATTGGTGATGATTCTATCAATTATTGCCAATGCATATCGATTGTTGACTAAATCATATCGATTGGTGACTAAATCACAAATCATCTAGAAGGCGATGGGTCTTGTGAAGAGCACATATCACTTTATAGTACTTGGGATACACAAAAACCTAGCTAAAGGTTGGGCATTTGTGTAACGACCCCAACGCCCGAACCCTCGACTCCTATCGAGAATCTAACCACCAGTACTGTAGCCTACTGACCCGATGACCTAGAAGGGCTAATGGACCAGCGTAACAAGTTATGTAAAGGAAGTAAATGACGACAATAATTACTAAAAAGTACTAATTGTAGGATCGGATAAATGGATGGATCAGATCTAGAAGGCGGGGGTTGAATAGATCTGATACCAATTAATGTGGAAGCTTAAGCAATTCAAAATTACTTTGAATCAGAGATCAATTCAGACAAACAATTTACTGATCTGAAGTATGAAAGTGTAATTGTGTGTGTGAAGGAATTGTACAATTAGAGAGAGCAAAATCCTATGCAAGCATCAAGCACAGACAATCAGATCAAACCATTGCACAAGGATTTTTAGGTGGTTCAGAAATCACACCAGTGATTCCTACATCCACCCCTCACATGGTGAGGCCACACTACTCAAACCTGAGTACAACACACACTGGAGCACGATGACTCCAACACCCTTGAGCTCGATGGCTCAAACACACAACCTAGAGCACAACGACTCCAAAAACTGAGCACAACGGCTCAAACCACAACAGGAGCACGACGACTCCAAATTGAGCACGACGGCTCAAACCACAACAAGAGCATGACGACTCCAAATTGAGCATGATGGCTCAAACCACAAAAGGCTAGATCAAACATAAAAGAAATCAGATCCTCTAGCATGATCTGATTAACAGACTCAATCGTACATAGAAATCTACACAGAACTTTATGCACAGATCTCACAGACGAAAATGAGAAGAATAATCCAAGAAATGGGTAAAATAGATGTAGATTGGATGTTCCTTAGGGAAGAGGTCTTGCAGAAGCTCGAATTGAAGAGAATTGAAAGAATTCGATGAAGATCCCCGTCAATTTGCGATGCTCTGCTCCAATGGCATCTGAATTGCCAAAAGTTGTTCTTCTGTTGCTGCTCTTCAGTTGGATCTACTCCCTTCCTCAGGACATCAAGCTTCTCTCTAGATTTTGGCCTTGATTCCCACATCCTTCCTCTTGAAAGGATTGTCTGCAGCTTCTGGAGATGGAGCAAGATCTGGAAAAGCCTCTTTTGTCGCCAAAATCCTCTTCTGGAAATGGAATGGGCTTGGTTGCCTTTGGGGTACGAGAATCATGGGTATTTATAGCTCCATATGTCCATGAGGTGCCTTGGGGTGCGTGGCACAAAGTTCTAGGCGAAATCCCTTGATTCCCATATAGCCACATGTCCATAAAAATTCACGTTTTTGAGCTTCAGACGAAGTGTGTCGACACCACTGGCTACTGGTTCAGAACTGCTTCTAGGAGGGACAGTGAGTGTCGACAGCACTTCAGACTGTGTCGACACCACTGGAAAACTGTGTCGACACACAGGCAGACTGTGTGGACACCAATGGCTACTTTTCTTCAGCCTATTCACTAGATGCAGTGACTGTGTCAACACACAGGTAGACTGTGTCGACATCACTGTGACAAAGTTATGTAAACATGAAAATATGAAGTGTGAACCATTAACATAAGTCATTATCATCAACATATGAAATATTAACCTGTCATTTAGTCATCATTTTAATATGTACAAAATGTCATCATCAAAATCAAATTATAAGTGATGTCAATTAGTCATGATTAGAATCATCATTAAAAGGTTTCAAATACACACTCAACATAACATTCTCCCCCTTTTTGATGATGACAAAATAAATGCAACTTTCTTCCATGTCTACAATTTCTCCCTCTTAAGACTTTGCAATTTCTCCCCCTTTTTGACAACATCAAAAAGATATTCATGAAAGAGAACAAAGAATGGTAGGAGATCAAGAAATGCAGTTGTAGAAATGAAAGTTCAAGAATGATCAAAATAAGTGAGGCAAAGTGATATTGACATATGAGAGAAGTTATTCTGTGTTGGTATTGTGCAATCAAGTGTAATCACAAAGACCCACTCAACACAAAGCAGAGGAAGACATAATGATCTCAATGTAGTCAAAATAAAGATGCAAATGTGAAGTAAAGTGACCTATATGAGTGAGCAGAAGTATTTAACAATGATGTGCTTTAATTTTAACACAATGTAGAATAATAGGTCTAAACTCAGTATACATGAACTTTATTAAGGTCTTAAGCTTTTCCATCCTGTCGATTTGATTTTCTTTCATTTTTAACTGGGAAGGAATACAAGAATAATTAGTTAAATCTCACTTTTCAGTGCAAGAGATCACATTGATCAGATGCAAGACCTCCTGATTACTCAGTGGTTTAACTTTCATTGTCTTATACAGAGTTGAAAATTTTGATTTCTACTTTTTGACGCGAAGCAAATCACTTTTTAGGTGAAATGGCTCAGTTACTCAGTGGTTCAAGAATTTGCATTGCTCTATTTGTATCTTTCCATATTGTTGATCAGTTTCTTTTGATGTTTTGCAGGAATATGTTTGCTTTGACCAGAAAAGTCATGACTATGAATTTAGAAAAATTATTCTTAACATGTGGTAAAAATGAAGCTTAAACATGCGCATGTTCAATAGTAAAGCCACTCATGTGCCTACAAGTGTTTTGCAAGTCATTTTAAAGACATTTAGTATTAAGATTGCTTAACCTTGAAATGATAATGAATCATTGAAATTAAACTAAATGCACAATGAGTTTAGTTTCAATGTCTTAATTCTCTCATAAGAAAATAGCATAAGGACTCAAAATTTTTGATGAGTTTGGGGTTCAAGATAGACAAGTAAGATCAATGAATGTGACAATGACTCCCCCTTTCATGTATCTCCCCCTCACAAGGTGAATATGAAGATTACTGAAGAAATAGGAATGAAATGAAGTGCAAATAGAATGAACAAGAATGTTTTATTGATAGACAAAGACTCCCCCTTAACAATTGCATACAAGGCTCTTGATACTTGGCGGAGACAAATACTCACGCATAGTGAAAGTGTCCAGACAAGCGTGACTTGTCTTTCTTCAAATCACCATTTGATATACCAGAATGCCAATGCAATGTGAGAGTGAGGAATTTATTTGCAAGAACATTTGTCAACAAACTGAATGGGAGTTGTTGATAAATCAGATATGAAAGAATATTTCTCCAGCATTTCACTCAAAAATTCTTTTGACTCACTCCCCCATAAGATATGCATGATAGGAAATGATCATTTAAGCAATTCAGATATGTTCATTCCAAGCAGTTTGCATAGAAAGAGTATGAATATGATCAAGCATATATCAACAGGCAATTTATTGAAGGAGAAAAGTTTTTCAAAAACTCAAAATTGTTTCAAAGACTTAAAATAAAGTTTTTGAGATTTTCATTTTTCTTGATGACCTTTATGCAGGAAAATACTATTGATACTTGGCAGAGAATTTTTCTCACGCATGATGATAGTTTCCAGACAAGCCTAACTTGTCCTTTCACATTTCACCATTTGATATACCACATGGTCACTACAAAGAGGTCAATTATTCTTTAGTTTTAGCATGAAATTCATTGCATTTTCAAGAACATTTTTGTACCTTTTCAAATTTATTCCCCCTTAATATGTGCATGGAATGAAAAAGCTAGCAAGCAATTCACACATGATTATGCACACAATTAGCTTTAAGCATAACATGACTTCTGGTACTTAGCGGAGTATTTTACTCACGCATAATGATAGCTTCCAAATAAGAATAACTTCTTTTCCCACATGTCATCATTTGATATACCAAAAAGTCGAAGCAGTTGATATGCATACAGAATCATGGGCACAGTTAAGCAAGTATGATAATACAAACATGATTCCAATTGTTATGACACAAAGTTATTGTTGGGAGCAACATGAAAACACACTCTTGACTGTTCAGATATCGTGGTGGGAGCTCTGGAGAACGAAGGGGAAGGCTGTGGACGAAGGAGCGGGAGGAGAAGGCTGGAACAAGTGGGGATTTCATTGGGCAGATTGATTATCACTTTCTAATCTCTCTCTAGTTTCTAGAGAGAGGCGCTCCGATATCGCAGGGTTTCTTGCTGGTGACCGGCCGCCGGCCCTAGGCCGGCAGGGGCTCCTGCTGTTTTGATGGAGTCTTCTGCGCCTGGTGGGGAGGCCATGCAGGCTCCTACGCCGGTGGGGAGGAAAACGTTTGCTCAAATTATTGTTGAGTCAAAGCCGCCGCCTCAAGTCAATATTGGAATCAAAGCCCCTGGGTTTTACAGATGCAGGGGAACCAGCAGTGTTTTTCTCGTCGGATGAGGTTAGTAAATCCATCGCCACACTAAAACTTGCAGTAATAGTGAGATGTGCTTATGGGAGATGCTCTATCCCAGAATTCAAAACTTGTCTATCCCAGAGGCTGGGATTAAAAGCTGATTTTATTATTAGTGTGCTACATCCTAGACATCTTCTACTCCAGTTTGAAGTGGTAGAGGACTATCTCAAAGTGATCTTAAGGAGGAGCCAATACATTAAAGGCCTGTTATTTAGATTCTTCAAGTGGGAAGCTAACTTCGATTTTCATGCTGATCCCACTATCATGCCATCTGGATTGGACTGCCTTTGCTACCTGTCAATTACTATTAGCCAGATTTTCTTAATCCATTGCTGGGAATATTGGAACTGTTCTAAGAATACATGAACCTACACTAGCTCTCACCCAGACTCAGGAGGCGTTTGTCTGCGTTGAAATGGATATAGCGAAGGCCAGACATGAGAGGATTTGGATTGGGAGTGGACAGGAGGGGTTTTGGCAAAAAAAATAAACTATTATAGAGTGCCTGCTGTCTGTGAATTTTGCAAGAAACTGGGTCACGTTCAGACGGACTGCCACAAGAAAGCTAAAGAAACAGGAAGTGCAGTAGTTCCTTTGGGCCAGAACACTCTAAATGGGAAACAATGAGGAGAGGTTGTTGCTAATCAAGTTTGGCGTCTAAAAGATGTTCCTGCGAATCATTCAGCCCATGGTAACTCTGGAACGGGATACCACTCTGGGGAAAATAATGAGACTCCAGAAAATGGTAAACAAGACATCTCTGACTTGGCGGAGAGAGCTGGGATTCCCCCTCCTTTGAAGGGTAAGCCTGGCGCGAGTTTTGCAATACCTGGTGCAAGTCCAGAAGGTGGTGGCTGTGAAATTATGAGTTCCCCGGTTGTTACTATGCAGGACACAAGGAAAGGAATGGAGCAGGATAGGATTACTTCTAATATTCAGCTAGGCCAGCATGGCGGTTTTGTTATCGGAGATCAGTCTACGTTGCATGGGCTGCATGGGCAGTCTGCAGTTCCGCAGGAGCATTTGTCTGGAGATGCAATGAATGGGGGTCATAGTGGTGGTGATTCTAGTCAAGTTGGAAAGGAGAATTCTCAAAATAGGTCCCTGTCTTACTGGCCCTCCAACATCTCCAACATGCATGGTACTATACGCGATGAAGGAGTTTAGGATGTTAGTCTGCGGACATGGTTTCTCCGGTGGTGGTTGCTGGAGAAGAACAGACCCTTTGTCACGCCCCGATATTTAGCAGCGGAATAAATACCGGGGGACGTGAACGATACAAACAGGCGTATCACGTTGAACAACACAGAGTCACAATTGAATATAATAACATATTCGAGACTATACTATGGTAACTAATCATATACCTTATTTTATTCCATTCAACTAGATACAACCTCACATGAAAAGAATCATCGAAAAGTGTTTATTAATCAAATAACAAGGTTTCTCTAATACATCAACTACTCAATTGTCTATTTCTAAGCTGACAACTATTCATATGATGGGTCCTCGTCACTCTTGCCCAGTCCCATCTGACTCTACGGGTTCTTCATCACTACCTAAAAAAGGGCAGGATGATAGGGGTGAGCGAACTAGCTCAGTAGGATTTACATCTCAATAACGTGTAGGCACTAATATACATGATTAACATTTTAAATAGGCAGATATGCATATGAATATGATGACATTGCATGCTTTTCTAACAAGTTGAATAGCAAGGTAGAACGGATATCATATCAGATCAAATTTCGAGTTTCATATACAATGGACAGATATTTCAAGAATAGAATCATGTCAGAAGAGATTGGCCATACTCAAGCAGATCTCATATGTTCACAAGAACAACCGTATCATATCATGTCAAGTCAAACTTATCATGACAAACAGGAGGCACATTTTCACAATCTTGCATGTCAGTGTGCTATGCCAAGCACCAAGAGTCCATACTCCCGCGGTTAACAAGTACGTTGGGGCGCTCCTCCCCAAGACCGGACAGGGCCCCTATTGCACAAGCATTGGATCAAGTTTTGGACCGGAGTCCGACGTTGTGCCGAACAAACTGGTTCATATTATGGCCACAGAGTTTCAATAACAAGCTCGTAGGAAAAAGAACATGATCATTCATAGAGTCAAGGAATGACAAACAGCTCAAAAGAACCAGGCAAGATAACGACGTATCTTATGTTTCATAATTCATTAATGACTTGACAAGAGGATGTTTCTAAAGACAGATCGTATGTAGACATATACTTTCCTAACATGTATGCATATGACAAGTAATTAATTTAACACCGGAAAATATGTAACCATGAAACTCATATGCAAATCATAACATTAACACCACTAACATGTCCATACTAACAGGTATTCATCCCCACATTTATATCATATTCTTATTTTTATCAATTGACAATAAGCAAGATCACAAGATAATCCATTGGACATAAGATCAATCACAATTACACATTAGAATCATATTCATATCATTACTATTTTTCAATGGATTGATTTATTTTAGGTCCATGCATACTATATAACATCATGCACAAGCTAATAGACATCATGAGATGATTAGACCTAAATTATGCAAATTTCTTGTAAGTTAGTGTCGACACTAGATCAAGTGGTGTCAACACCATGCTCCAAACACAAGACAAAATCATGCAAAACTGGTCAGGTAGTGTTGACACTAGTTCAGGTAGTGTTGACACATTGCTTCAAATACAAGGCAAAAAGGTCAAGTAGTGTCGACACTAGTCCAGGTAGTGTCGACACTAGAGACAGCTCCCAAAACACCTTCTGGCCAAGCTGGGACAGTGTGTCGCACTAGCCCAAGTAGTGTCGACACTAGAGGCCTTCCCAGAACACCATCGGGGCTGTTTTGGGACAGTGTGTCGACACTACCTCAAGTAGTGTCGACACTAGTGGCCCTTCCAGAACAAAACACATGGTCAAGTGTAACCAGAAAATAGGTCTCTTGCAGCGATTCACTTCCACCTCTTATAACATTCTAAAGAATGACATTTAGATAAAATGTTCAACACAAACGATGAAGAGGACAACTAGTATAAGAATTTTTATGTTGAGGGTTTGATCTAATTCAGTCTCGAATCCCAAGAAAACATATGAAGAACAAAAAGTCATGAGTAGCCCGAAATCGTAGTATCATGCAGAGACTCTCTTATCATGCTCCTAAATCTCTCATGAAGGATTTTTGGACAGAACGTCCAACATGGAAGATGATCGTGACTTCAATTGGAAGAACTTTTATGAAGAAAGTTTAGTCAAATTCAGTCTCGAATCATATTCCAAATAAGAAGAACGGGAAAAGCCCTAACTGTGCGAGACTTCGGAAAAATCACCAATACACAATGTATACTCCATGAAAAATAGTCAAACCAATTGCAAATGAACCTAGACTCAAAGAACTACATGATGGTTTTGGTTTTCTTTAATCTTGGCCCGAGATCACCTACTTTTATGAAGATCTAAAACCAGTCGACGTTCTGGCCACAGCAGAGGATGAAGAGGATGAAGCTACGGGTTCCCAGCCTTTTCTCCTTCTCCCCAGAGGCTCTAGCCTGCCTCTAAACGACCCCAACTCGTTGTTAAACCTTCCCCAAGAGTTTAGGGACGAGTTCTTATAGTTTTAGGATGTAGTTAAGAGTCCTAATGAGACTAGGAAAAGGGCTGCGAATTTTGTTCCCTGTTTTCCAAGAAATCTCGGACTCTTTCCTCCAAAGGAGGTAGTAATGGTTTAGGAAACCACCAATTGGGGTTGGGTTCGGTTTTGGCTTACCTTGCATGACTAATTACCTTAATTTTAACCCTAACTTGCCCTCTCCAATTATGGCATAATTACATACACGAATTCTGGGTAATTTCCTGTCCTAGTTCATTTATATCCTTGGGCCAAATATGCTCTATTGGCCCAATCTTGTTAATGGATCATTAATACATGGTATTGGAAGTTTCTCCAATCTGTTTATTTAATTTATTCCCCTTTATTTAAATTACTAAATTTCCGGGGTGTTACATCCTCCCCCACTTAAGAAATTTGGTCCCCAAATTTACGCATAATAGTGTAATTCGTACCTGAGAATAGTTCTGGGTGGTTTTTCTTCAATCTTATTCTGTTTCCCAGGTAGCATTAGTAACTCCGTCTCGACTCCATTGGACCTTCACCATAGGTATGGTACGATTCCTTGTCGTTGAATCTTCTGATCCAACAGTTTGATCGGTTTCTCTTCATAAGTCAGGTCCTCCCGAATCTCCAAGTCTTCATGGTTGATTACATGGTCGGCATTGAATAAATACTTCCTCAGCATGGATATGTGGAACACATTATGCACGTTCGCCAGCTGTGGAGGTAGTGCAAGTCTATACGCCACCTGACCAATCCTTTCCAGAATTTCAAATGGCCCTATAAATCTGGGACTCAACTTTCCTTTGATCCCAAATCTTTGAATTCCCCTTGAAGGTGAGACCTTCAAGAAAACATGTTCGCCAACCTGAAATTCTAGTTCTCTCCTTCTCTTGTCTGCATAACTCTTCTGTCTGGATTATGCTATCTTCAGACGTTCCCTGACACCTGAACCTTTCTGACAGTCGCCTCAATAAGTCGGGTCCAACCATTGGTTCTCCCCAACCTCTTCCCAACAAAGGGGTGATCTACAACTCCTGCCATATAAGGCTTCAAATGGAGCCATCTTGATACTTGCCTGATAGCTGTTGTTATATGCAAACTCCATCAGGTACAACTGATCATCCCATCGACCTTTAAAATCCAGCACCAGAGCACGAAGCATATCTTCCACAATTTGATTGGTCCTTTCAGTTTGTCCATCAGTCTGAGGATGGAAGGCAGTACTAAAGTTTAGTTTAGTACCCATTGCTACTTGCAAACCCTTCCAGAAGTGTGAAGTAAATCTAGGGTCCCGATCCGATATTATATTAGATGGAACCCCATGCAATCTGACTACTTCCTTAACATATAGTGCAGCCAATACATCTACTGACCAGGTACTTTTGATCGGCAAAAGTGAGCCGACTTAGTCAATCGATCAACTATTACCCAAATTGCATCCATACAACCTCTAGTCTTGGGCAATCCCATGATAAAGTCCATACCGATACTATCCCACTTCCATTCTGGGATTTCCAGTGGTAGCAGTCCACCAGCGTACTAAATGCTCGGCCTTGACTTTCATGCATGTTAAACAGTATGCCACATGATTGCCACATCCCTCTTCATGTTTGGCCACCAGTACGACCTTTTTAAGTCTTGGTACATCTTTGTTGATCCTGGGTGAATCGTATATTTGGACTGGTGAGCTTCATTCAGTAACCTCTTCTTGAGTTCTCCATGACCAGGGACACATGTTCTACCTCGGAATAATAATCTTCCTTCTGCTGATAGAGTAAAGTCAGGTCTTTGCTCTAGCTTCTCCCTGATCTCAACTAAGAATGGATCCTCACCCTATTTTTTCTTGATTTCGGTCAGTAGATCGGATTGTATTTGGAGATTTGAAATCATTACTTGTTTTTCCTTCTTTCCCACATCTATGTTCAAACTTGCAAATTGTTCCAGTAACTTCCAGTCGCCCAGCATCATACTAGCTAGCATAGCTCCTGGTTGTCTACTTAGAGCGTCTGCCACTACATTGGCTTTCCCAGGGTGATATTGAATGGAAAAGTCAAAATCCTTAAGGTACTCTAACCACCTTCTTTGTCTCATGTTAAGCTCCTTCTGTGAGAACAAGTATTTCAACTCTTGTGGTCAGAAAAGACTTTAAATTGCTCACCATAGATATAATGCCTCCAAATTTCAAGTAAATACTACAGCTGCCAACTCCAGGTCATGAACCGGATAGTTCACTTCGTGGATCTTCAACTGTCTGGAGGCATAAGCTATTACCTTCCCTTGTTGCATTAGGACGCATCCCAGTCCTGTTCCAGAAGCATCTGAATAAATTTCAAATCCTCCCTCTTCAGTGGGTAAGGCGAGGACAGGACAGCAGTAGTCAGACACTTCTTCAAGTTGTTGAAACTTTCCTCACATTCCTTGGTCCACACAAATGGGTTTTCCTTCCGGTTAGCTTGGTCAATGGCACTGCAATCTTTGAGAAATCCTTTATAAACCTTCGATAATACCCAGCCAATCCTAGAAAGCTCCTGATCTCAGTGACGCTTGTCGGTCTTTCCCATTTCAACACAGCCTCAACCTTTGATGGATCAACAGCGATACCATCTTTGGTTACCACATGCCTAAAAAGGATACCTCCTCAAGCCAGAATTCACATTTACTTAGCTTGGCATATAGTTTGTTCTCCCTTAAAATCTGCAATGAAATCCTCAAATGCTCTTCATGCTCTTCCTTTGTCTTGGAATAGATCAATATATCATCATGAATACCACCACAAATTTATCAAGATATGGGCGATAAATGCTATTCATCAACTGCATGAAAACTGCAGGGGCATTTGTTAGTCCAAAAGGCATAACAATAAATTCATAATGCCCATACCTGCTTCGGAAGGCAGTCTTGTGAATGTCTTCTCCTTTGATCCTCAATTGATGATAACCGGATCGGAGATCTATTTTAGAGAAGTATCTAGCTCCAGATAATTGATCAAACAACTCATCAATCCTCGCAGAGGGTATTTGTTCTTGATGGTTAACTGATTTAGTTGTCTGTAATCTATGCATAGCCTCATCGACCCATCTTTCTTCTTGACGAAGAGGACAGGTGCACCCCATGGCGATGTGCTTGGTCGGATGAAACCCTTCCTAACAGTTCCATCAGTTGCTCTTTTAATTCCTTCAGTTCTGCGGGGGACATTCTATATGGTGCCCTAGATACTGGTGCTGCTCCAGGGACCAACTCGATGGTGAAATCTACCTCCCGCTCAGGAGGAATTCCTGGCAAGTTTTCGGGAAAACATCAGCGTATTCTGACAACATGGATGTCCTCAACTTTGACTTCCTTCTTTGCGATGACAACAGCAGCAAGAAAAGCCATACAACCTTTCCTCATCATCCTTTTAGCTTGTAGTGCGGAGATAAGTGACAATCTCCTGCGGTTTCTATCCCCTGTGAACACTAGTTTTGGGTACTGGCTAAAGGTTACCCAACTTCTCCTGTAGTTGATACTAGCCCCATG
Source organism: Colocasia esculenta (assembly GCA_014218235.1). Lineage (NCBI taxonomy): Eukaryota > Viridiplantae > Streptophyta > Magnoliopsida > Alismatales > Araceae > Colocasia > Colocasia esculenta. The sequence continues at coordinate 9,550,959 of CM024765.1, read as the reverse complement.
TTCAGACATCCAGTCTGCTCCCAGTATCACATCATACCCCGCCATGTCCATACATATTAATTTTACTGGTAGGTTTTGGGTTTCAATGAACACTTCACTGGATGGCATATGGTTTGTAAGATTGGTGCCAAGACCAATCGGGGTTGACACAACTATTCCGGATTCCATTGGGACGGGTTTCACAGGTAATGTGTCAAGAAATGTTTGAGATATGAAGGAATGCGTAGCTCCCGTATCAAAGAGAACATATGTGGGTTGGGAAAGAATAGTAAGTGTACCTTCCACGATACCTCCTTCTTCAGTAGTTTCTGGTTCCTGGATAGCTTGCAATCGGCTTTGCCTCTTCTGTCCATTCGGACGTTGTCCTGAGGGCTTGTTCTTTCAATATTGGGCAGTCCGAGATCCTATGGTCACGACTACCACAGCGCAGGCATCTCCCTTGCGCTCTCCAGCATTGTTCAGACCGATGACCAGCTCTATCACAATGTTTGCACCTTTCTCCCGTTGTCACCACTATCTGCTTACCTATCTCCTTTGGCTTTTTATCCGCTGGTTCATTTACTCCACCACTGGGCCTTTTCTTCCCATAGTCGGCTGATACCTTCCCAGCAGAAGACACTTGCTCCGTTTCACGGATTTTCCCTTAATTCTTTCGGCAGTCTCCATGGCATCTTCCAATAATTGAGCCTTCTTACCATGTCAGCATAGTTTGAATGTCCATTGGCGCCAGTTGAGTGATGAACTGGGGCCTCAAGCCATTCAGAAAGCGTTTCGCCTTCATCCTTTCTGTCCCAATTAAGTGCACAGCATATCGGGACAGACGAGAGAATTGGGCCTCATACTCAGCCACATTGAGTCCTCTCTGCTTCAAAGCCGCAAATTCGGCTGCTTTCCATTCTTGGACCCTCTCAAAAAAATACTTGGTGTTGAATCGCTCAATGAACTGAGCCCATGTTAGTTGTTGTCCATTTAGTGTTGCTTCTACCGACTCCCACCATGCTCTGGCATCCTTTTCCAATTGGAAAGTCGCCAGTAGTACTTTGTTCTGGTCTGTGCATTGCATGACCCTGAATATCCTTTCAATCTCCTTAACCCAGTGTTCAGCAACATCTGGGTCAGTACTCCCTTCAAACCTAGGCGGATCCATGTTCCGAAATTCCGGTGGAGCTCACCGGCTCCGCGGTTACCTCCACCTTGGGTGGCTTGTAAGATGGCCTGAGTCAAGTTCTGTATAGTTCGTTGCATGTCCCTAGCCTGGGCACGTTCAGCGGCCATTGAGGTAATAAGCACCTTCAAGATAATAATATGAGTCAGTCATCTAAATATATCACATGTGACTTCTATTCCCATGGCTCTACCCAAGCTCACATTAGGTACGACAGATTTTGACTCGTGTAATCTAGTTTCATTCTATGTTCCTAATCCCTTGGACCCTAAAGTTCAGGCTCTGATACCAACTGTCACGCCCCGATATTTAGCAGCGGAATAAATACCGGGGGACGTGAACGATACAAACAGGCGTATCACAGTTGAATAACACAGAGTCACAATTGAATATAATAACACATTCGAGACTATACTATGGTCACCAATCATATACCTTATTTCATTCCATTCAACTAGATACAACCTCACATGAAAAGAATCATCTGAAAAGTGTTTATTAATCAAATAACAAGTTTCTCTAATACATCAACTACTCAATTGTCTATTTCTAAGCTGACAACTATTCATATGATGGGTGCTCGTCACTCTTGCCCAGTCCCATCTGACTCCACGGGTTCTTCATTACTACCTGAAAAAGGGCAGGATGATAGGGGTGAGCGAACTAGCTCAGTAGGATTTACATCTCAATAACGTGCGGGCACTAATATACATGATTAACATTTTAAATAGGCAGATATGCATATGAATATGATGACATTGCATGCTTTTCTAACAAGTTGAATAGCAAGGTAGAACGGATATCATATCAGATCAAATGTCGAGTTTCATATACAATGGACAAATATTTCAAGAATAGAATCATGTCAGAAGAGATTGGCCATATCAAGCAGATCTCATATGTTCACAAGAACACCGTATCATATCATGTCAAGTCAAACTTATCATGTCAAACAGGAGGCACATTTTCACAATCTTGCATGTCAGTGTGCTATGCCAAGCACCAAGAGTCCATACTCCCGCGGTTAACAAGTACGTTGGGCGCTCCTCCCCAGGACCGGACAGGGCCCCTATTGCACAGGCATTGGATCAAGTTTTGGACCGGAGTCCGACGTTGTGCCGAACAAACTGGTTCATATTATGGCCACAGAGTTTCAATAACAAGCTCGTAGGAAAAAGAACATGATCATTCATAGAGTCAAGGAATGACAAACAGCTCAAAAGAACAAGGTAAGATAACGACGTATCTTATGTTTCATAATTCATTAATGACTTGACAAGAGGATGTTTCTAAAGACAGATCGTATGTAGACATATGCTTTCCTAACATGTATGCATATGACAGTAATTAATTAACACCGAAAACATGTAACCATGAAACTCATATGCAAATCATAACATTAACCACTAACATGTCCATACTAACAGTATTCATCCCCACATTTATATCATATTCTTACTTTATCAATTGACAATAAGCAAGATCACAAGATAATCTATTGGACATAAGATCAATCACAATTACACATTAGAATCATATTCATATCATTACTATTTTTCAATGGATTGATTTATTTTAGGTCCATGCATACTATATAACATCATGCACAAGCTAATAGACATCATGAGATGATTAGACCTAAATTATGCAAATTTCTTGTAAGTTAGTGTCGACACTAGATCAAGTGGTGTCAACACCATGCTCCAAACACAAGACAAAATCATGCAAAACTGGTCAGTAGTGTTGACACTAGTTCAGGTAGTGTTGACACTAGTTCAGGTAGTGTGACACAGTGCTTCAAATACAAGCAAAAAGGTCAAGTAGTGTCGACACTAGTCCAGGTAGTGTCGACACTAGAGACAGCTCCCAGAACACCTTCTGGCCAAGCTGGGATAGTGTGTCGACACTAGCCCAAGTAGTGTCGACACTAGAGGCCTTCCTAGAACACCATCTGGGCTGTTTTGGGACAGTGTGTCGACACTACCTCAAGTAGTGTCGACACTAGTGGCCCTTCCAGAACAAAACACATGGTCTGGTGTAACCAGAAAACAGGTCTCTTGCAGCGATTCACTTCCACCTCTTATAACTTCTAACAATGACATTTAGATAAAATGTTCAACACGAAAGATGAAGAGGACAACTAGTAGAAAACGTTTATGTTGAGGATTTGATCTATTCGGTCTCTCAAACCCCAAGAAAATATATGACGAACAAAAAGTCAAGAGTAGCCCGAAATCGTAGTATCATGCAGAGACTCTCTTATCATGCTCCTAACTCTCTAACGAAGGATCTTTGGACAATGTCCAACATAGAAGATGATCATGACTTCAATTGCAAGAACTTTCATGAATAACTTTTAGTAAAATTCGGTCTTTAATCATATGCAAAAGATAAGAACGGAAAAGCCCTAACTGTGCGAGACTTCGGGAAAATCACCAATACACAATGTATACTCCATGAAAACCAGTCAAACCAATTGCAAATGAACCTAGACTTAAAGAACTACATGATGGTGTTGGTTTTCTTTAATCTTGGCCCGAGAACACCTACTTTTATGAAGATCTAAAACCAGTCGACGTTCTGGACGCAGCAGAGGATGAAGGGGATGAAGCTCTGGGTTCCCAGCCTTTTCTCCTTCCCCCCAAAAGCTCTAGCCTGCTCTAACAAACGACCCCAACTCGTTGTTAAACCTTCCCCAAGAGTTAGAGATGAGTTCTTATAGTTTTAGGATGTAGTTAAGAGTCCTAATGAGACTAGGAAAAGGGCTGCGAATTATGTTCCCTGTTTTCCAAGAAATCTGGGACTCTTTCCTCCAAAGGAGGTAGTAATGGTTTAGGAAACCACCATTGGGGGTGGGTTCGGTTTTGGCTTACCATGCATGACTAATTACCTTAATTTTAACCCTAACTTGTCCTCTCCAATTATGGCATAATTACATACACGAAATTCTGGGTAATTTCCTATCCTAGTTCATTTATATCCTTGGGCCAAATATGCTCTATTGGCCCAATCTTGTTAATGGATCATTAATACATGGTATTGGAAGACTCTCCAATCTGTTTATTTAATTTATTCCCCTTTATTAAATTACTAAATTTCCGGGGTGTTACACCCTTCCTCATATTGATGTTTCCAGAATTAAACCAGCGGAGGCGATTCTCAATAAGATTTCGAAGATAGCAGAAATGGAGAATATTTTCGTGCCAGTTGTTGGTGAAAGAATAAAGGAAAGACAGATGGTGAGTAAGGGTGCTACTACCCGTCGAAGGCAAAGGCGGTTATGGATACCTCTCCAGGATACTTGTCATCATTAATTCGTCTCTATTATACTAGAATATCAGGGGGATCACTAATTTAGCATCCAGGCGATCTCTGAAGAGATTGATTAGAAGAAACAGTGTCAATCTCATTTCTATTGCGGAGCCCAAGGTTACTATTGACCGTGCTAGTGAGATCTGTTCCTACCTTAATATGGATTCTGTTATGGGCAATATTGGGGTGGATTCCAATCTGTGGGTGCTTTGGCGTAATATGTCCCTTATTTTGATTAACAGCTCTGATCAGCATATTACGTTGGGTCTTCATAAGGATAATAATATACTATCTACTTTACAGTAGTCTATGCTAGTTGTCAGGCTAGTAACAGGCGTAATTTGTATGATGACTTAATTAGTTTTTCTAAAAACCAGGAAGTGACATGGATTATGGGGGGTGATTTCAACAGTATCACCCTTCCATCAGAAAAGAAGGAGGGAGACCAGTCCAATTGCAGGAATGATGGATTTAATGCTTGTATATCCGAGCTTCTTTAACAGATGTGGGGTTTATTGGACCCGAATTCACTTGGTCTAATAACGTACTGGTCAGGCGTCGGTGAGGGCTAGGCTGGACAGGTTCCTGTGTAACAACAAGTGCAATGAAAATAATATTAGCATTCAGGTGAGACACCTATCTAGAAACACTTCAGATCATACCCCCTGCTGGTCACTTTTAACCCTCATACTCCTTATCTGGCGAGGTTTATGTTTCAGTCTATGTGGATTACACATGACTCGTTCCTGGATACTGTAAAAGCTACGTGGACGGCTCCATCTATCTGGCGCTACCACCCTTTTGTGGTTCTCCAACAGAAACTCAAAGCTGTCAGATGTGCTCTTCGTACCTGGAACAAAGATACTTTTGGTGATATTAATAACAATCTGAAACTTGTGAGGACGTGGCTTTGGCTATGCAAGAAATTTTTGATCTGACCCCTCTCCAGCTAACCGAGCGGCTATGGAAGAAGCTAATGCAAAATTGACGAAAGTAACTGGTTGTTCACAGAAGGCTCGCATGCAATGGATGGATAATGGAGATAAAAACACGGCTTTCTATCACGCGGTGGTTCAAGGTAATCGTCGACGTAACAAGATTAACAGGTTTCAGATTAATGGAGTGTGGGTGGAAGACCAAGATATTCTCAAAGAGGAGGCGGTGAACTATTTTAGATCTATTCTTCAGTCTTCTGATCATATCATTGACGATCATATCTTGGAAGCCATTCCTACAATTATTTCAGATGAATAGAATGATATGCTTGCTGCTGTCCATTCTAAGGAAGATGTCAAGGCTGCGGTCTGGAGCCTTAATTCAAATAGTGCGCCGGTCCGGATGGGTTTACTGGGCATTTTTTCACTTCCTGTTGGGAATTGTTTCACAGGAAGTTGTCAATGCGGTTACTAGTTTTTTTCATGGCCTCCCTCTTCCAAGAGGGGTTACATCTTCTTTAATTGCTCTGGTGCCTAAATCTGACAGTCCCGCCTCCTTTTCTGATTTTAGACCAGTAAGTTTGTGTAACTTCTGCTATAAAATTGTTTCGAGGATTGTGTGTGATAGGTTGGTCAATATTCTTCCCCAAGTCATTTCGGAAGAGCAAGGTGCCTTTGTCAAAGGCAGGTCTATTGTTGATAATATTTATTTAGCCATACAACTTGTGAAAGATATGACAAGAAGGTCAGGGGTAACAACGTCTTGTTTAAGCTGGATATCCGTAAAGCTCATGATACCGTGGAGTGGGATTTCCTGCTGGCAGTGATGAAAAAATTTGGTTTCTCTTATTGGTTTATGTCTTTTGTGGGCATGTTGATCTCTAACTGCTAGTTTTCTATTATGTTTAATGGCTCTTCTCACGGGTATTTTTGCTCTACCAGGGGTCTTAGACAAGGGGACCCCATTGCTCCTGCGCTGTTTTATCATGGAGGAGGCTCTTAGCAGGAGCATTAGCAACATGGTCAGGACAGTTTCTCCACAGTTATGCTGGGCCACGTCAATGCCCCACGATATCACACCTTCTTTATGCTGATGATACTCTACTTTTCGCTAATGGTGGTTCTTTAAATATTAAGAAGCTGATGGAATTTCTGAATAAGTATTCTAACAGCTCGGGTCAGCAGATTAATGCATCTAAGAGCTGCTTCATGATTTCTAAAAAAGCTTCTGCGCAGGTAATACAACGTCTTATCAGCAGACTGGGTTTAAGAGATAGCAGGGCCCCCTTGTATCTGGGCGTCCCCCTTAGATCTGGTAGAACTCTAGCTGCAGACTTCAAATGTCTTATTGAGAAGACCAATCGGAGACTAGCTACCTGAAAACCTAGACTTCTTTCTCAAGCTGGAAGAGTGGTTCTTATCAATTCTGTCATTAACTCTATCCCGGTTTACTTGGCTTTATCCTCCTCTATTCCTAGGAGTGTTCTGAGCTATCTGGATAAAACTTCTGCATCTTTCTTTTGGAGTGGCTTGGATGGGGCTCATCGGAGACACTGGGTTCCTTGGCATGTGATCAAACGCCCTATAGATGATGGTGGTTTAGGGGTTCGTGATTTAAAGTTGATGCAGCTGGCGTTGATTGTAAAATCTCTGTGGAACATTATGCATGGTTCCTCTCTTTGGGACATCTATGCTAGAAGATGCCATCAATCAACTAACTACAGACTTCTTCCTGGCTATTTTTCTAAGGACCGGTCTACAGCTCTCCAGATTATTAAAGATAATACCCGTTGGATCCATGGAAATGGGAGACAGTTAATTTCCTTTCTGATATTTGGATGGGGGAGAGGCCCCTAATGGAGTCTCTTATATCGAACTATGATGGTGGCCAGGTTACGCTGGAGGAGGTGATTGTAAATAATGCACATTCAATCAGATCTTTTCTCCTAACGGCTTACTGCAGGGAGTTTCTTTATCTGAAGAGGAGGATACATGTGTGTGGAAGGCTTCCAAGGATGGGATTCTTACTTCTAAATCGGCCTATGACCTAGTCAGACCTCAAAGTGTTCAGCGTCCTGCTCTTAAGAAGATCTGGCATCATTCTTTTAACAGGAGAGCCTCTATGTTCTGTTGGAAATTAATTAATAGAGCAGTACCTGTTGACCAACGTATTATGGAGTGTGGAATCCAACTAGCTTCTTGCTGTGTTTGTTGCAATAATCCTCAGTCTGAGGATCTCAACCACCTGTTCTTGCATGGAGAATTGGCGGTCTCTTTATGGCAGTGGTTGCTACCTTTGGTCCCTCCGAATGTCCATATTCAAGGCAGCATCACGGCTATTATTTGGCAATTCATGACTAAGTCCAATACTTCTTCACCTCTTGGTTTTGTATCAATTCACTGCTTCATTATTATGCTCTGGGAAATATGGAAGGGGAGATGCCTGGCCAGGTTTGAAAACAAGAAAATTTCCTGGAAATTTGTCATCAACAACATCAGATCCAGCATAGTTCACTCTTTATCTAAAACTCATTTTTCGGTGGAGGCTATTCCAAAAGAGATTTGGACTCTTCATCAACAGGGTTTCTTCCCTCAATGTCGGGTGAAGCAGTGTAAGTTCATCTGATGGATCCCCCCTATTTTCGATTTCTCCCTTAATATGGATGGAACTTGTAAGGGCAACCCTGAGGATTGTGGTGGGGGTGGCTGCATAAGGGACAAACATGGCTCTGTGGTGATAGCGTTTGCTCATTATTATGGTTATGGCAGCAGCATGATGGCTGAAGCGAGGGCGTTGTGTGATGGTCTTATGCTGGCGGACTTCTTTGGTCTTCGTCTTTGTATGATCAACTCGGACTCCATGGCGTTGGTTACTTCTCTTAAGTCTGGTCCCTGTCCTTCCTGGCATGCCTACCGGTGGTGGCGAGATGCACACTCTCTGATCAAAAGGAAAGGCTATTCTTTGTGTCATGTGTATAGGGAGTCAAACCAACTTGTAGATTCTCTTGCTAATCATGGTTGTATGGCCAAAGAAAATAAGGCCTTCTGGGGTGCTATGTCTCTTCCTCATGTTTGCAAAGGTCCCACTAGGCTAGATAAAATGGGCCTATGCCATATTCGCCTGATGTAACTTTATCCTTTTATAGTGAATTATCAGCCCAGGGTTCTTCTCTAGTGGAGTGAGTCCATTCTCCCCCCCTAGGGGAGGGTGCACTCTCCTGGATTGAGTTCCTGAGGACCGCCTTCATTAAAAAAAAAAAAAAGATAAGACTCTAAGAATTTTCTTTAACTTAAGCAGTTGAATCTGGAAATGATATGAGGTTTTACCTGAACAGTCTTCATTTGGATTTTACCTGTGGTTTCTAATTTTTCTTGCCTTTCATAGCCATTGTCTTGATTTCAGATGGAAAGGTATGGCTACAAGGCTCATCAACTTGCTGATCAAGCTGGCTTTGGGACCCCTACCTACTTGGGTCTTTCAGTGGAGCAAGAGTTAGATTGCAGCAATGAACCTTTTGAATCCAAGAGAATTTTCTTTTTAGTATAGATGCACTTTTATTATTGATGGAACTATGACAGCAGCAGTAGGGAATCTCTCAGAAGTATTTATCTGGTGAGATTTTCATTTTTCTTCAATTCTCTCCACTTACTTTCCTTGTAGCCTTAGTCATGAAGCCTTCATCTTGAAATTGACTACAAGGATCCTTGCCCCCAGCATTCAAGCAGCACATTTTAGAACCCAAACTTGTTTGGGTCCTAAGGATCTTCCATGAATCTGCAACAATGATTTTTGAATCCAAAATGATTTAATATTGGGTGCATTTTTCTGAAGATTAGAAACACTAGAATCCTGGTTTCTAATCTTAGAGTTATTGGTATAGAATGCACCACTGACATACTGAACAATTTGTTTTCTATTTTTCATATTTTTATCATTGTGATTTTTAACATGGAATTCATAATAGATCTTTTGTGCAACAATTCTATTTTCATGTACATGGAATTTCTGAGTGTTTTCAGCATGAACATGATCTTTATTCTTATGTACATTAACATGAAACATGGGAGCATGCACAAGATTATCAATTCTATGCCAACATTCCCTATAAGTATGCCCAAATTTATGACATGTGAAGCACTGGACTGATTTGGTATATTTATGAAAATGTTGATCTCTATTCCAGCAAAATTTGGCTAAATGACCAGGTTTATTACAGTTAAAGCAAATGAGATCATTTCTTACCTGGTACTTACCTTGGCATATCATTTTATGGAATCTCCTTTTCCTATGAGGAAGCTTACCAGGAGGAGAAGGCGGTACCTTTTTGTAGCTCTTGACATGATGTGGAGTTTGAGAT
>CM024765.1:9492960-9541089 GCA_014218235.1 Colocasia esculenta | reverse complement strand
ATTAAAGCAACATCATTGTTAAATACTTCTGCTCACTCATATAGGTCACTTTACTTCACATTGCATCTTTATTTTGACTACATTGAGATCATTATGTCTTCCTCTGCTTTGTGTTGAGTGGGTCTTTGTGATTACACTTGATTGCACAATACCAAACACAGAATAACTTCTCTCATATGTCAATATCACTTTGCCTCACTTATTTTGATCATTCTTGAACTTTCATTTCTACAACTGCATTTCTTGATCTCCTACCATTCTTTGTTCTCTTTCATGAATATCTTTTTGATGTTGTCAAAAAGGGGGAGAAATTGCAAAGTCTTAAGAGGGAGAAATTGTAGACATGGAAGAAAGTTGCATTTATTTTGTCATCATCAAAAAGGGGGAGAATGTTATGTTGAGTGTGTATTTGAAACCTTTTAATGATGATTCTAATCATGACTAATTGACATCACTTATAATTTGATTTTGATGATGACATTTTGTACATATTAAAATGATGACTAAATGACAGGTTAATATTTCATATGTTGATGATAATGACTTATGTTAATGGTTCACACTTCATATTTTCATGTTTACATAACTTTGTCACAGTGATGTCGACACAGTCTACCTGTGTGTTGACACAGTCACTGCATCTAGTGAATAGGCTGAAGAAAAGTAGCCATTGGTGTCCACACAGTCTGCCTGTGTGTCGACACAGTTTTCCAGTGGTGTCGACACAGTCTGAAGTGCTGTCGACACTCACTGTCCCTCCTAGAAGCAGTTCTGAACCAGTAGCCAGTGGTGTCGACACACTTCGTCTGAAGCTCAAAAACGTGAATTTTTATGGACATGTGGCTATATGGGAATCAAGGGATTTCGCCTAGAACTTTGTGCCACGCACCCCAAGGCACCTCATGGACATATGGAGCTATAAATACCCATGATTCTCGTACCCCAAAGGCAACCAAGCCCATTCCATTTCCAGAAGAGGATTTTGGCGACAAAAGAGGCTTTTCCAGATCTTGCTCCATCTCCAGAAGCTGCAGACAATCCTTTCAAGAGGAAGGATGTGGGAATCAAGGCCAAAATCTAGAGAGAAGCTTGATGTCCTGAGGAAGGGAGTAGATCCAACTGAAGAGCAGCAACAGAAGAACAACTTTTGGCAATTCAGATGCCATTGGAGCAGAGCATCGCAAATTGACGGGGATCTTCATCGAATTCTTTCAATTCTCTTCAATTCGAGCTTCTGCAAGACCTCTTCCCTAAGGAACATCCAATCTACATCTATTTTACCCATTTCTTGGATTATTCTTCTCATTTTCGTCTGTGAGATCTGTGCATAAAGTTCTGTGTAGATTTCTATGTACGATTGAGTCTGTTAATCAGATCATGCTAGAGGATCTGATTTCTTTTATGTTTGATCTAGCCTTTTGTGGTTTGAGCCATCATGCTCAATTTGGAGTCGTCATGCTCTTGTTGTGGTTTGAGCCGTCGTGCTCAATTTGGAGTCGTCGTGCTCCTGTTGTGGTTTGAGCCGTTGTGCTCAGTTTTTGGAGTCGTTGTGCTCTAGGTTGTGTGTTTGAGCCATCGAGCTCAAGGGTGTTGGAGTCATCGTGCTCCAGTGTGTGTTGTACTCAGGTTTGAGTAGTGTGGCCTCACCATGTGAGGGGTGGATGTAGGAATCACTGGTGTGATTTCTGAACCACCTAAAAATCCTTGTGCAATGGTTTGATCTGATTGTCTGTGCTTGATGCTTGCATAGGATTTTGCTCTCTCTAATTGTACAATTCCTTCACACACACAATTACACTTTCATACTTCAGATCAGTAAATTGTTTGTCTGAATTGATCTCTGATTCAAAGTAATTTTGAATTGCTTAAGCTTCCACATTAATTGGTATCAGATCTATTCAACCCCCGCCTTCTAGATCTGATCCATCCATTTATCCGATCCTACAATTAGTACTTTTTAGTAATTATTGTCGTCATTTACTTCCTTTACATAACTTGTTACGCTGGTCCATTAGCCCTTCTAGGTCATCGGGTCAGTAGGCTACAGTACTGGTGGTTAGATTCTCGATAGGAGTCGAGGGTTCGGGCGTTGGGGTCGTTACACAAATGCCCAACCTTTAGCTAGGTTTTTGTGTATCCCAAGTACTATAAAGTGATATGTGCTCTTCACAAGACCCATCGCCTTCTAGATGATTTGTGATTTAGTCACCAATCGATATGATTTAGTCAACAATCGATATGCATTGGCAATAATTGATAGAATCATCACCAATCTATATGAACCATAAGGCAATCGATGTTGAGATTCGACTGGCGCTGTGGTCAACAATCGATATTAAGGTGACCAATCGATATGGGCTTCTTTAGTATGAGACATTTGTCGACCACTTTTGTCATATTTGCTTCTAGAGTCTTCATATTTAATAGACCATCTATTGACAACTTACTCCTTTAGGTGTTGACATATTTGATCAATGTTCACTTTTTAGAGAGTTAATGTTGTAGGATCGGATATGTGGATGGATTAGATCTAGAAGGGGGGGTTGAATAGATCTGACATCAATTAACGCGAAAGCTTAAGTAATTTAACATTACTTCGAATTAGAAATCAATTCACACAAACAATTTACTGATCTGAAGTGTGATTAGTGTGTGTGAGCAAATCAATTAGTAGTGTGAGTGAAATCCCTATGCATGCATCTAGCGTAATACAAAGTCAAACCACAATTCAAACCACTGCACAGAGGATTTTTAGGTGGTTCGGAAATCACCTCCAGTGACTCCTACGTCCACCCCTCACACAGTGAGGCCACACTACTCAAAACCTTGAGTACAACTCACACCGGAGCACGACGACTCCAAACACCCTTGAGCACGATGGCTCAACACACAATCTGGAGCACAACGACTCCAAAAACTTTGAGTACAATGACTCAAAGAAAACCCAGGAGATAGGTACGATGACCTACTCCGCTAACCACTTATGAGTACGACGACTCACAAGCACTTGAGCACAACGGCTCAACACCGGAGCACTACGGCTCCAAACCTTTAGACCATGAAAGATCCATGTTCTGCTAGAACAAGCTCTGTTAGAGAATAGATCCTTTAGCCCGATCTATCTCAATACAATGATAAAAATCTAACAAACAGAATTAAGTGATATGTGTAGAACACATGCACTGTCACGCCCCTCTAATTTAGCAGCAGAATAAATCGGAGGGAGACGTGAACAACGAGTATGGTAACGACAATTGCGCATACTTTCGCAAACATCAAAGCATCTAATGAACAATAATTGAAATAACTCTTGATTTCATTATAAAATCACTAAGATTATTACAACCACTAATTCGGAGCCAAACACAAGGCTCAATGACGTCATTACATTGAAAGGAAATCTAAAACAATAACTACTAGACTCCATGGTACTAAGGTAACTTCATGAGTTGACTTCGGGTCGCTCATCACTCTAGTCTTGTCCTATTGGTGCGTATAACGTCATCGTCCGACTTACCTGAGACACAATAACAAATAACAAAAGGTGAGCGATAACGCCAGTAGGACTTAAATCTCAGGCTCAAGCAGGCTTTAAATAATTAGTGCATTAAATGGCAGAGCAACTAAAGATAGAGAGAGTTATGTAAAGTCGAGAAAGTAAGAGCACAAGTAACATGGTTCAAATAGCAGATGAATCAAGTATAGCACAATGAATAAGATCAAGTCACGATAGAAAGCAACAACGACACGATAGCAAATAACGTCAACGTCAAGCAATAGCACGACACATGTATAACAAGGAGAGAAAAAGTAGTTGGCCATATAGAGAGTAAATTGCACTTTGATTGATTTTCTATCAATCGAAATAGTCTGGCACTTTTGATTAACTTCGTCAATCGAGATAGTAATTGCACTTTGGTTATTCGAAGATAGCCGAGAGAGAGTATAGCACTTGTTTGTCAAAAGACAACGAGAGAATATAGCACTTTGTGTTGATTGTCATAGATTAATCTTGATAGTATGGCACTTGGATGTAATGCCGACATCCTGATCATTTAACTCCCGCGGGCAAATGGCACTTTCGGGCGCTCCCCCCAGGACCTGATCGAGCCCTATTGCGCTGGCATTGGTTATATTGTTTATCTTTAGACAATCAATTAATGGCCAATTTGAGAGTACCAAGAAATAGATAAGAGCACTAGATGAGTAGATGAGATAGTAGAGTGAACGTGAATAGGTGAGCGAGTAGAGTTTAGATGGGAGCTAGTGGACATCACGTAAAACAACGAGTAAACAGGCGATAGTAACAGTTGCGCAACACGCGCACGTCGTATTGGCAGTCAGGTGGAATTCACGATCTTCCCGCTGGCCATGTTATGCACAAGTCCAGAGGTCTGACGTGATTCGAGGTAAGAGCGAACTTCTAATAGCCGTTTGGATCATATCGATCCTTAAAGGTGTAAAGGGGTGTTAGGGTACAACCGGCTTGTCGACCATGTGGGAATCCATGATCAGAGGAGACTTACGGAGGCCTTGTGCAAGGGTTCACTAGTCCAGCGAAAGGAATATCCGACGGAGAGTTCACCACAAGCCAAGTAAAGTGTGTATATGAAACAGGTGCCCGACGTTCTAGAGGAATTCTAGAATAGTGGAGCGTCAATATCGGTATATAAACAACGCAAGAAACGAATACAAGTCCTTTAAAATAGGGCAATTAATATGCTTTATTGCAATAAATTACCAGATACATTATGAGATATTTTATGCCAGATTTCAGCCATATATGGATGGTTCATGTGTGTGCATGGTAAGAGAGATCATAGATAGAAAAGAAGTCGTGAATATGTATTTTAAAGCATTCAATAAAACTCCATTTTAAAACAAGTTTTTACTGGGGGTATAACTGTAAAAAGGCGTAAGAATTATTTAGAAAGCGACATAAATAATTTTTATGGATTTTCATCCAAAAACCTGTGAAGGCGACATAGGCTAGTAAGGATTGCGACAGGGGTAGGGCAGGTAGCGACCGGCATGAAAAGGGTGGCGACAGGGCTATCTGCTCAGGTGGTCAGAACGCGACGGGGTATCCTGTCGCGTTCATAAAGCGACAAGACATGCATCGCTACGGGATTGAGAATGCGACAGAAGCGGGAAAGGGTCGCAACAAGACAGGCACAGGGATAGCGACGGCTTACCTGTCACTTTCTGAATGCGACGGTAGACTGTCGCAATCAACCTCCAGAAGGCGACATATCGGGCCGTCGCTTTCTGGTGGTCTGCACTTGGCTCTGACAGGAGTCAGACAAGACTTTGGATTGCGGGCCAACTTGAAATAAAATGATACAGGTTGTTCAGAAAATCATAACTAATTGTATACACGATGAAAAATCATGAAACAAGTTGCAATTTAAACTAGACATGTAAGGGTACTTCCAGTAAATCGGAATTAGAGAGAGAGCATGGTTCATATAGGGTTTGAACACGAGCAAGAATGAGTTATTCAGAACATGACACAGAGAGAAAGATCGATTAAATTCGATCAACATGCTCGATGAAATTTAGGGCTTTTAGGGGAAAAAGATGCCTAACATGTATCAGTTCCTACAGTAAAAATCTCGTAGCATGGGGTTGAGTATACCAGAAGATCAAGAGTTAAGAAGAGGGTTCGGGGTCATGTAAGTTGCAGAACATGAAAATTCAAGAACTAAAGATATGCTCGATGGAAAATTATGAAACTTGAGGGTTTTGTTCCTGATGTATGGAACAATCTACAGACGAAATATTAGGATTTTAGCTTGTGAGAATGCCTACCTTGGACGCGATTTGTCTTCTAGGGATTAGAACTCCAAGAACGAGGAAGAAGCTCCAAGAACTCCTTCTCCCCACGAGATCCTCTCCTCCTTGGCCTCTTCTCCACGTCCAACAACCTTTGGCAATGAGCTAGATTCGGCCAAGAGGGTTTTAAGAGGTGTATTTATGCTAGTTATGTTTCTAATTCCTAATAGTACTCTAACTTCTATTAAATTCTGAATTTCCTCCTTTCCTAACCTCCTCCCAAGCTTTCCTCTTCCTATTTGGGTTAGGATGGGAGCCAAATTCATGGCCAACCTATTAGGGAAGGTTTAAGAATCCAATTCTAACTCAAACTTCCTATTTAATGTATTAAATACCCCTTTTCTATTTAGGTAATAATTTAGATACGAATTTAGGGTATTTTCCTATTATTCTTCTTTTAAAAATCCTTATTTTGGCGCACTAATTTCTAATCGGTCCATTTAACCAAGCCCATTATTTATTGAAATTTGTCTTATAGGTTTTCCCTTTTTAATTAGGGAATAATAGAGTTATGAGTTTTATTGCATTTTCTTATTTGAATTTATTCATGGGCTATGAGAGGTCCATTGGTCCAAACCCGATAATGGTTAATCATCACATGATGTTGGAAGTCTCTCCAACATGATCGTTTGATTTATGAGCGCGTTATTTTTCCGTGTTAACGGTTTTCCGACTTAGTTTCCTAATTGGATAATTAGTCACATTGTGACGTACACTTAGTCAACCGGATTTTTCGTCGCATGAATTTCTTCGTGGAACAATTAGGGATAATATTTGGGGTTGATTTATAATTTTTATGAAATTTTCTGGTGTATTATTGCACATACAATAATGGTACGTATGTTTCTATTATTTCAATTTAAAGAAATTATTATTTTGATTTTTTTTAAGTATTAAATTTTACGGGTTGCTACATGCACAGATCACACAATGAAAAACTGGATGAACACTCAAGAAAATAAATGAAATAGATGTGACTTGGATGTTCCTGATGAAGAAGACTTGCAGAAGCTTGGATTGAAGATGCTCGAAGGAATTCGTTGGAGATCTTCTTCAATCCAAGATGCTCTGCTTCAGTAGCATCCAGATTTCCAGTTCTTCTTCTTCCTTTGCTGCTCTTCTGCTCCTCAATCTGATGGCGCTGCTCTGCTCCCTTTCTGGATGCTGATACTTTATCCTCTCTCCTCTTCTCTTCTCTTCTCCTTCACATTCTCCTTCCAAACAACACTGCTCTGCTCCCCTTTTTCCCTTTCTGCAGCCGCCACACCCATTTTTGGAGAAGTCTGGTCTCTCTCCTCGTGGGATGCCCTTGGAGTACAAGAAACATGGGTATTTATAGCCCCATATGTCCATAAGGAGCCTTGTGGTACGTGGGCACAAAACCTAAGTCAAATCCCCTAATTCCCAAGCACCCACGTGTCCAGAGAAATTCACGTTTTTGAGTTTCAGCCGGAGTGTGTCGACACTACCATTGAGTGTGTCGACACACTGTCCCAATTGCGCAAAAAGATCTTCTGGGAGATGGGTCTAGTGTCGACACACTCACTGGCTGTGTTGACACACTGTCCCAGTCTGGCAACTGGGTCTTCTGGAGACTGGGTCTAGTGTTGACACTGCTAGGGACTGTGTCGACACACTGGACCTTGTCTTCATGAAATTGCTTCAGAGATTGATACCCATTGTCGACACCATCAATGGGTGTGTCGACACTACTATGACAAGATTATATGTCCCTGAGAATTAAACACATAAACCATTAGTACAATGGATTATCATGAAGGTATGTGATCTAATGTGTTTGGAAATATGTTTTTTGAGCATTGTTATTATATAGGTGATGTATGTAAAATGCTCCAACCATTAAGCATTGAAATCACAACATGTCATCATTAAAATCACAATATGTCATCATTAAAATCACAATATGTCATTATTAAAATCAGAATATGTCATCGTTAAAATCACAATATGTCATCATCAAAATCAAAGTATGAGTGATGTTCATTGGTCATCATTAAAATACAACTTTAGGAAATTCCAAAACACACTCAACCCAACAATCTCCCCCTTTTTGATGATGACAAAACATATGCACAATCTCCCAATAACCTGACTTCCTTGACTGTAATAACTCCCCTGACCATATACACCCTTTGAACTTTCTCCCCATAAAGAACTTTCTCCCCCTAGAAACTTTTACTTTCTCCTCCTTTAAGGAACTTTCTCCCCCTTTTTGACAGCATCAAAAAGTTAGACAAAGAGAGAAACAAAGATTGTAGGAGATCAAGAAATGAAATGTAGGAAATGAATGGTCAGAAGTAATCAAAATAAGTGAGGCAAAGTGATATTGTCAAATGAGAGAAATGATTGTGTTTTTGGTATTGTGCCACAAAGTTTAATCACAAAGACACACTCAACACAAGGTATTACAAGATATAATGATCTGAATGTGGTTAAAATAATGATGCAAATGTGAATAAAGTGACCTATATGAGTGATCAGAAGTATTTAACAAGGATGTTAAGAGCTTTAATTTTAACACAATGTAGAATAATAGGTCTAAACTCAGTATACATGAGCTTTATTAAGGTCTTAAGCTTTTCTATCCTGTCTTTTGATTTTCTTGTAATTTTGGCTGGGAAAGAATACAAAAATAAATTAGTTAAATCTCAAGATCTCCTGATTACTCAGTGGTTTAACTTTCATTATCTTATGCAGAGTTGAAAATTTGATTTCCACTGTTTTACGCGAAACAAATCACTTTTTAGGTGAAATGGCCCGATTACTTAGTGGTTCAAGAATATGCATTGCTCTGTTTGTATCTTTCCAATGTTTTGATCATTTTATTTTGATGTTTTGTAGGAATATGTTTACTTTGACCAGAAAAGTCAGGAATACAAATTTAGAAAAATTATTCTTAACATGTGGTAAAATGAAGCTTAAACATGCACATGTTAAATAGTAAAGCCGCTCATGTGCCTACAATTGTTTTGCAAGTCATTTTAAAGACATTCAGTATTAAGATTGCTTAACCTTGAAATGATACTGAATCTTTGAAATTAAACTAAATGCACAATGAGTTTAGTTTTAATGTTTTAATTCTCTCATAAGAAAATAGCACAAGGACTCAAAAATTCTGATGACTTTGGGGTTTAAAATAGATAAGTAAGTTCAAGAGATATGACAATGACTCCCCCTTTCATGTATCTCCCCCTTACAAGGTGAACATGAAGATTATTGAAGAAATAGGAATAAAATCAAGTGAAAACAGAATGAATGTGAATGTTTTATTTGAAAGACAAGGACTCCCCCTCAACAATTGCATACAAGGCTCTTGATACTTGGCGGAGACATATACTCACACATAGTGAAAGTGTCCAGACAAGCCTGACTTGTCTTTCTTCAAATCACCATTTGATATACCAAGAATGTCAATGCAATGTGAGAGTGAGGGATTTATTTGCAAGAAGATTTGTCAATAAACTAAATGGGAGTTGTTAATAAATCAGATATGAAAGAATATTTCTCCAGCATTTCACTCAAAGATTCTTTTGACACACTTCCCCATAAGATATGCATGATATGAAATGATCATTTAAGCAATTCAGATATGTTCATTCTAAGCAGTTTGCACAAAAAGAGTATGAACATGATCAAGCATATATCAACAGGCAATTTATTGAAGGAGAAAAGTTTTTCAAAAACTCAAAAATGTTTCAAAGACTTAAAATAAAGTTTTTGAGATTTTCACTTTTCTTGATGACCTTTATGCAGAAAAAGACTATTGATACTTGGCGGAGAATTTTTCTCACGCATGATGATAGTTTCCAAACAAGTCTAACTTGTCCTTTCACATTTCACCATTTGATATATCACATAGTCACTGCAAAAAGGTCAATTATTCTTTATTGTTAGCATGAAATTCGTTGCATTTTCAAGAACATTTTTGCACTTTTTAAAATTTACTCCCCTTAATATTTGTATGAAATGAAAAAGCTAGCAAGCAATTCACACATGATTATGCACACAATTAGCTTTAAGCATAACATGACTTCTGGTACTTGGCGGAGCATTTTACTCATGCATAATGATAGCTTCCAAACAAACATAACTTGTTTTTCTACATGTCATCATTTGATATACCAAAAAGTCAAAGCTGTTGATATGCACACAGAATCATGGGCACAGTTAAGAAAGCATGATAACACAAACATGATTCAAAATGTTAAAACACAAAGTTATTGTTGGGAGTAGCATCAGAACACATTTTCATTGTTCAGATAAAAAATCAAACATCATTTCAATTTAGGCAATTCAAATTTGAAATGATAAGGAAGTTTTACCTGAATGGACTTCAATTGCTTTTCAAAGATTTTACCTGTGTTCTCCAATCATTTCTTGCCTTGCACAACAATATATTGAATCCATTTACAATGTATGGCTGCAAGACTCCTCAGCTTGCTGATCAAGCTGGTTTTGGGTCCCACACTTGCTTGGGTCCTGCAATGAAATCAATGTTAGAGTGCATAAAGATTTTTGAATCCAAAATGATTTTATTTTTGGTATAGATGCATTTCTTTCATTGACAGAACTATGAGCTGAATTAGATTCAATTTTTTTTTTTGCCTTGCTCATGCATCTATGTTTTCATGAAGTCTTCTAATTTTGGATTTTTAATATAAGCAGAAACAGAATGATTTTGTGCAACATTTCTATGCCTATACACATGGAATTTCTAAACATTTTCAGTATGAACATGAAATTTATTCCTATGTTATGAGCATATACATTAGACTGGAATTTCTGAGTATGCACAACAAAATCATTTCTGTACCAACAGTTCCTAGAAATATGACCAATTTTATAACAATGAAAGTATTGGACTGATTTGGCATGTTTATTGAAATTTTGATTTCTAATCCAGCAATGTTTGACAAGATGACTAGTTTATTACAGTTAAAGCAAATGAGAAGCAATCTTACCTGGTACTTACCTTGTCATGTATGCATTTGCTGGAATTTCCTTTTCATGTGAGGAGGCTTACCATGAAGAGAAGGAGGTACCTTTTGGTGGCTCTTGGCATGATGTGAATTTGGAACTTGCCTTGGAGCTTTTTGGACTGATGGAGGAAGTAGATGAATCTTCTTAACAGTAGCATTTTTCTTTTTCTGTGTTTGTTTCTAAACAAGAACTTTCACAAGTTTTTCATTAGAATTAGCAGAGTTCTTGTTCGCAGCAGCTTAACAAATGTTATTTTTATTTTATTTTCATTTTTCTTATCTCTCACAGAAGTAAGGCTTGTGTATTTAGTATTTTTCAATTCATGTTGAAGCTTCTGTTTTTCAGCTTTTATTACACAACTTCTTTTTCTGAAATTTGAAGCTTGTTTAGCATGTCATCCAAACCATTTTTCATCTTGTTCTTTTCATTTTCAAATTGAGCAATTTGTTTTCCATATCAGCAATTTTATTACTGACAACTGCTACAATCATTATCTAATGGTTTGTCATGTAACAAGCATTCAATCTTTCTCTTAAGTGACAATTTTCTTCAACATTGTTTGCATCTTTCATTTATTTGATGATCATGAGCCATGTTAGAAATATGTTTGTGTTAATTTATCATTATCAAATTTGAAGTTTTCATTGAGTTCAATCATTCTTCTTTTTCATTTTTCAGATCAATGACTTTTGATTTCAATAGCTCATGTTTTCTTTCAATCCATTCAGTTTATTTTCACAGATTGGACTTCATCTTCCAATTCCTTTCTCAGAATTTAATTTTTCAACTTCACTTTTCAAATTCTCATTTTCTTCTTGCAATGTTTAAAGTCTTTTTCAAGTCTCTATTTTTAGTGTTCAACGTACATTAAAAGTTTGTATCTTCTCACAGAATTCAATCAATCTAACATGAGACATTCCTACATCTACACATGAGGATCGAGGAAAAAGTGTGATCGATCTAGAAGGGGGGGATAATAGATCTAACCACTTTTTGCGAAGCTTAAACAATTATTAAACAACACTTTTGAATCAGAGGCATTTTATCATTGAAAGCCACAGATCTGATGATATTGAGTGAGTTGGTAAAAGCAGATATGAAATCAGTTGATTAAGTGAACTTTAAGCGATCCTATCAAGCATCTAACGGATATGAAATCAAACACAATAGACAGTGTCACCAGGATTTTGATGACCAAACTGTCCCCATAATAAATATTTCCATTTATTTATATATTAATTTTGATGATTAACAAAATAACACTAATGGATTTCTTGAGCCTTGAGAACAGGAAGCAAAAGAAAATGAAAGATCAAGACATCTGGTAAGTCCCATCATTTCTATCCAAGTCCCTGTAACGACTTCTTTGATAAGCAGAACGACTTCCTCTTTGACCGGAACACTCAAATCGTTACCGTAACGATTTTCTTTAAACTCGCAACGACTCTCTAGCCGCAACGACTTCTTTAGACCGTGTAACGATTTCTTTAGAACTCGCACGACTCTCTAGCCGTAACGACTTCTTTAGACCTCGTAACGATTTCTTTAGAACTCGCAACGACTCTCTAGCCGTAACGACTTCTTTAGACCTCGTAACGATTTCTTTAGAACTCGCAACGACTCTCTAGCCGTAACGACTTCTTAGACCTCGTAACGATTTCTTTAGAACTCGCAACGACTCTCTAGCCGTAACGACTTCTTTAGACCTCGTAACGATTTCTTTAGAACTCGCAACGACTCTATAGTCGTAACGATTTCTTTAGAATCATAACGATTTCGTGTAACGATTTCTTTACAACTTGATAGTCATAACGATTTCTTTACAACTCGATAGTCATAACGATTTCGTGTAACGATTTCTTTAGAATTCATAACGATTTCGTGTAACGATTTCTTTACAACTTGATAGTCATAACGATTTCTTTACAACTCGATAGTCATAACGATTTCGTGTAACGATTTCTTTAGAATTCATAACGATTTCGTGTAACGATTTCTTACAACTTGATAGTCATAACGATTTCTTTACAACTCGATAGTCATAACGATTTCGTGTAACGATTTCTTTACACTTGATAGTCATAACGATTTCTTTACAACTCGTAGTCATAACGATTTCGCGTAACGATTTCTTTATTAGTCATAACGATTTCTTGCAACGATTTCTTTAGAACTCGCAACGACTTGCCTGTTGTAACGGCTTCATAAGTTATCACAACGATTTCTTTACAGTTCATAACGACTTGCTATAATTCATAACGATTTCATAAGTTATGAAGTCAGCAAGATTCCTTTTATCGAATTTCTTGATGCATCAGTATAATGCTTTTTAATAGCGTTGAAAAGTCAAAGTCATATCTTGTCCGTTGACTGCTATGCATTAAATGCTCTCCGATCGTATCTCCCATGCATGCAGACAATATCTTCCATTTCTATGCTACTCTGTCTACGTACTTTTTGGGACAGAAAGGAGCTTTGCTATATACTGCAATATCTGTTCCCTCTCAACTAACAATAGACAGCAGTCCCAGCTGTCTTCTATTTATTGATGATTTGCTTACAGATATCTGACAAGACTCATTGGACAACGTTGGACACAAGATACAAAGTTCTATGTCATCTCTTTGGCGTGTACACCAGGATAAAAGACTGACGATCAGAAGCTTCCTCAGTGACCAGTCTAACGTACACAAGGATAAGAGACAACGGACACATTAACGTTCGAATTTGAATCAGCAGTTTATATAGAGACTCAAGACGAAAAAGAACAAGAGTAACATCGCGTTGATTTAGAAGCAAAAGAAATCCATCTCTCACAATCTTTAGAAACCTTGAAGAAGAGCGAAGCCTCCACTCCAAACCTTGTTCTAAGCTCTTAGCTCTCTGTGCTAAAAGGAATCTTCTCTTTTGTAAGAGCCTGTGTGGTCCTTGGAGAGAAAAACCTTGTTAAATCTCTCTCTCTCTCGGGGGCTTAGGAGCTTCAGTGTGTAGCTGGTCAAGCTAGAGTCTGAAGCCTGTTTCCACACTCTTTTCTTATTAGATTGTGTTCCCTTCTGGACGAAGGAAGACCTGGTGGTATCCAGGGTGGTTGTTGTACCCTTCTGGACGAAGGAAGACCTGGTGGTATCCAGGGTGGTTGTTGTACCCTTCAGGCTGAAGGAAGACCAGTTGAGGCTGGGTGTAAGGATCCTTAAGGGGGATTGTACCCTTGGTAGTAAAATCCTGAGGTATTGCTCAGGGACTGGACGTAGGTCTCCTGTGGAGAGGAGTTCCGAACCAGGATAAAAATCCTTGTGTCTTGTGGTTGTGTTTTGGTGATTGTTGTCTTGTTTGCTCTAACTCTAACCTTGTTATTAAGTTGTGCAATCTTTTCAGTAAACAGGTTTTAATCAAAGATCGAAGTTTTAATAACCCATTCACCCCCCCCTCTGGGCTAGCTAGCTGGGCAACAAGTGGTATCAGAGCCCGTCTCTTCGACAAAGAAGAAGATCCAACGATCTGAAGAGCAAAGATCAATGGCAGCCCAAAGTCACTTCGAAGGTCAGTCTGTCAACAGACCTCCTTTGTTCGATGGTGAAGATTATACGTATTGGAAGACCAGGATGGAATACTTTCTACAAGGCCACGATTATCAAATCTGGTCAATAGTGGAAGAAGGTGATCTGGTCGTCACAAATGAGAAAGCACAATGGACAGATGAAGATAGAAAGAAAATCTCCTTGAACTGTAAAGCTAAGAGCATTCTATGTTGTGCTCTAAGCAAGAAAGAGTTCAACAGAGTTTCAGCATGCAAATCCTCCATGGAAATGTGGGAAAAGTTAAAATCACATATGAAGGTACAGACAAAGTAAAGGAGACAAGAATCGACATTCTTGTCACTCAGTATGAAAGATTTCAAATGCAAACAGGTGAGTCTATTACCCAAATGTTTAGTAGATTTACTGACATTACTAATGGCCTAGCAAGTCTAGGAAAGTCATATGAAAATGCAGATATGGTAAGGAAGATTCTCAGATCCCTGCCATCTTCATGGACGGCAAAGGTCACAGCTATCGAAGAAGCTAATGATCTTAAGAAATGTCAGTAGAAAACTCATTGGTCTCTCATGGCCCATGAAATAAACATGGAAAGACTAGGAGAATCCTCCAGTAGAAAGAAGCAGTCAAATGCGCTTAAAGCTAATGGGGACTCATCAGAAGAATCCTTAGATAACAGTGAAGATAGCAAAGATAGTGATGATGAAGAAGCCATGCTCTCAAGAAGATTGCAGAGAATCTTGGCAAAGAAGAAGAAGTTCCAGTCTGGTAGGAGGTACTTCAAGAAAAACAAAGATCTCAAGAGACCAGATGGAAAAGATCAGAAGAGGAATGAGCCACTTTGCTATGAATGCAAGAAACCTGGACATATCAAGGCAGACTGTCCAATGTTAAAGAAAAATGATCACAAGAAGAAGGACAGCTCCAAGAAGTTCAGAAGATTCAAAAAGAAAGCCATGGCAGCTGCATGGGACAACAGCAGCGACTCAGACAGTGAGTCAAGCTCGAGCAGTGAAGGTGAAGAAGCCAACTTGGCTCTCATGGCAATACCGAGGATAAGGTAACATCTGATTCTTCTTTCGATTCCTGTAATGACTCAGATTCGGATAATTTGGAAAGTGCATTTAATGAACTCTACGATAAGTATAAAGAAGTGTGTAAACTACTTAAGCTAAGCAAGAAAAATATCACATGTCTCGAAAATACCAACTCAGATTTAAAATCTGAAAACGAAGAACTAGAAAAACAAATAGTTGAGCTTAAGAGAAGAAATGAACTATTATGTGAAAACTTAAAAGACAAGAACAGAAAAATCACTGACCTAGAAAAACAGGAAAACTCAGATGATTTAAGAAAAACTGTAAATGAATTAAATGAAGAAAAAATACACTAGCAAGCACCCTAGAAAATTTACCAATGGTAAAACTCTTTAATATTAAAAGGTGCTAGGAGATCGGGTAAAAAGAAAATGGATTAGGATATACACCCCCAGACAATGAAGAAACCATAATATACCCTAAAACATATCCAACACCAAAATTTGTACCCGAACAAGATGTAGCATACAAAGCTGATTTCAAATACATAGAAAAGTAACTAAGTTATCCTGCTGCAGTCACTGCAACAGGTTAGGACATATTAAAATGACATGCCCAACAAGACATAAAAAATGGATATTAAAAGGTAAATTGATGATACTAACCAATCAGGACCCAAAGAATTTGGGTACCTAAAGCTTGATGTTCTCATTTCAGGTTAACCCTCGAGCATCCAAATGGTATTTGGATAGTGGGTGCTCAAGGCATATGTCAGGCAACAAGAAGATATTTGTTGATCTCCAAGCTGAAGAAGGTACAGTCACCTATGGAGATAATGGAAAAGGGACTGTGATAGGAAGCGGTCTGTGAACATCAAAGGAAAATCAGTCATAAAGGATGTAATGCTGGTCAAAGGGTTAAAGCACAATCTCATCAGCATCAGCCAGTTGTGTGACAAAGGCCATCAAATTCAGTTTCAAGAATCAAAATGCAGTATCTTAAAGGATGGTGCAGTCATATTTGAAGCCTACAGAGAAAGAAATTTGTATGTTCTATATCTCGATGAACTCAAGGATCAAGATGTGTGTTTGGCAGCTAGCAAAGATAAATCAACTGAGTTGTGGCACAGAAGATTGGGCCACTGCAGCTTGGATGGGCTGAACAAGCTCAGAAAGAGAAAACTAGTTGAAGGACTGCCAAAGGTAATTTCAGATTGGATAGCATTTGCAGACCTTGTGCAAGAGGAAAGCACACCAAGAGCTCCTTCAAATCAAAGACTGTAGTAACCACCTCAAAGCCCTTAGAACTACTTCACATGGATTTATTTGGGCCAATGAGACTACCAGTTTGGGAGGAAAGAATTTTGGATTTGTAATAGTTGATGATTATTCAAGATTCACTTGGGTATCCTTTTTAGAGCACAAAGATGACACATTTGAAATTTTGTCAGCTTCAGTAAGAAAGTTCAGAAAGATCAGAAATTCTCAATTGTCTCTATTCGATCAGATCATGGTGGTGAGTTTCAGAATGAAAAGTTTGCGAAGTTCTGTGATGATCAAGGAATTGAGCACAACTTCTCAGCTCCAAGGACACCTCAACAGAATGGAATTGCTGAGAGGAAAAACAGAACTCTTTTGGATATGGCAAGATCAATGTTATCAGAATATGATCTGCCAAGATATTTCTGGGCCGAAGCTATCAACACTGCATGTTATATCATAAATAGAGTGATGATCAGGCCAATTCTGAAAAAGACTGCTTATGAACTCTACAAAGAAAAGAAGCCAAAGATTAGCCATTTCAGAGTATTTGGATGTCCTTGCTTCATCCATAACAATGGAAAAAGGGACATTGGTAAGTTGGATGCCAAATCAGATGAAGGCATTTTCATGGGGTATTCCTCTAAACCTAAAGGTTATAGAGTTTTCAATAAACGTTCTTATTATTGAACAATCAGTACATGTTATTTTTGATGAATCTAACCCTTCCTTGAAAAAGGAAGAAATTAGTGACATTGATGATGCAGATGTCTTGTCCGAAAAATTAAAGAAAACTTCAATTAAGGACAAAGAGGATCCAACTCTGGAAGAACTGCAGCAAACAGAAATCCAACATGAAGATCTTCCAAAGGAATGGAGACATCAGAAAGATCACCCTCCTGAAAACATCATTGGTGATCCATCTGTAGGGGTAAGAACTAGAGGTAATGTAATTCCATGCGACTATTTAGCATTTCTCTCAAGTAGAACCTAAGACAGTCAATGAAGCTTTATCTGATGAATCTTGGATACTAGCCATGCAAGATGAACTAAATCAGTTCAAGAGAAACCAAGTATGGTCACTTGTTCCTAGACCATCCAATCATTCAGTTATTGGCACCAAATGGGTGTTCAGAAATAAACTGGATGAGTCTGGAATAATCTTAAGGAACAAAGCCAGATTGGTGGCTCAAGGCTACTCCCAAGAGGAAGGCATAGATTTCGATGAAACTTATGCACCTGTAGCTAGACTTGAGGCCATTAGGATTTTACTTGCTTATGCATCTGCACTTGATTTAAAACTTTTTCAAATGGATGTCAAATCAGCCTTTTTAAATGGTTTCATCAAGGAGGAAGTTTATGTTGAACAACCTCCAGGTTTTGACGACTCTGAATTTCCAAATCATGTATTTAAACTACATAAGGCTTTATATGGTCTAAAGCAAGCTCCTAGAGCCTGGTATGAAAGGCTCAGTATTTCTTATTAAATCATGGTTTCACTAGAGGTAAAGTAGATAGTACATTATTTATAAAATCTAAGGTTAAACATATACTTCTTGTACAAATCTATGTGGATGATTATTTTTTGGATCTACTGATGAATCTCTTTGCAAGTACTTTGAAAAGCTTATGCAGGGAGAATTCGAAATGAGCTTGATGGGGGAGTTAAGCTACTTCCTTGGATTGCAAATCAAGCAAGGGAAGGATGGCACTCATATCTGTCAAGCAAAGTACACCAAAGAGCTGTTGAAGAAATTTGGATTTGAAGATGCAAAGCCATTATCAACTCCAATGAGCACATCAACCAGAATGGACAGTGATCAAAAAGGTAAAAGGGTAGATCAAAAGAATTATCGAGGTATGATAGGATCATTACTTTACTTAACTGCCAGTAGACCAGACATTTGTTCAGTGTATGCATGTGTGCTAGATATCAGGCAGACCCTAGAGAGTCTCACTTAATCTCTGTAAAAAGAATATTTAGATATTTAGCTAGAACTCATGATTTAGGTCTCTGGTATCCTAGATCTTGTGAGATAAATCTAATAGGATATTCAGATGCTGATTATGCTGGTTGCAAAGTAGATAGAAAAGCACCAGTGGATGTTGTCAGTTTCTTGCAGGATGCTTAATATCATGGACATCCAAGAAACAAAATTCAGTAGCTCTATCAACAGCTGAGGCGGAATATGTTGCTGCTGGAAGTTGCTGTACACAACTTCTTTGGATAAAGCAACAACTTGAAGATTTCGGCATTCACATCAAATCAATTCCTCTATTGTGTGATAATACTAGTGCCATCAACCTCACCAAAAATCCAGTTCAACACTCAAGGACGAAACACATTGAGGTAAGATATCATTTTATTCGAGACCATGTAGCTAGTGGTAATTTAGAAATTTCGTTTATAGATACAAATGGTCAATTGGCAGATATCTTCACAAAAGCCCTACCTGAAGAGAGATTTACATCTCTTAGAAGGGAACTAGGGATGTGCAATTTGTGAAAGAATTTCTGTGATTTTATTGACATATAAATTTTCAGATTAAATGAAAAGTTCTCTCTCCGTTAAAGTTAAACAAAACTCAGTTATCTATATGCTTTGACCGCTTCTGTGTAGAAAGTTGTTTGACTTGTCAAACCTTTTTGTCGCTTTCTACCTTTGCCGCCTTTTGGCGCTCCTCCTGTCATTAAAGTAATATTATTTTATCCAAATCGCTTTGAGATCGATTCGTCTTCTACCTTTACCCTTTTTATTCTCTATCTGTTCACCCAAAGCTGATGCCCTAACGATTTTGGGATCGACTCTCTGCATCTTTCGAAGCCTTCTTCTCTTCCCGCGAAGAACTCCTTCGAGAACTTCCGTCCCTTCCATCATCCTCCCTTCCAGAATCTTTTCTTCTCTGCACCCATGGCCGCTCCGTTGATCTCCGGAAGTGTTGGGGGCTACAGTGCTGAGTATTTATCCCCAAGGGAGCAAGAAAGATTTACTTTTGTGAAGACAAAGATTTGCGGAAATAAGGCAGTGGATGTTCAGAATCTTGAGAAGTGGCATGGCCAGGCTAGTTGATACTCTAAGAAGATCGCAGTGGATGGATGTGGTCACCTTCAGTGAGGTAAGCTACCCGGACTTGGTAAAAGCCTTCTACGTCTGTCTGAAGTCAGAAGCAGATGGATCCCTTGTTTCCTCTGTCAAGGGTATCCAAATCAGAATAACCCATGAGCTTTTGCGTGATCTGTTTGGAGTAAAGACCTCTGGATTTAGTGGCATTCACTCTGTGAATGATGAAGTCAAAGGTCTCGGGATTATCGGTCCAGGATTTAAGTTGAAGGATGGGAAGCTTGATATTAATCAGATGTCCGCGTTCAACCGATTGCTTCACTTTATAGTCTGCCAAATCTTAGTTCCCCGTAGTGCTACCTTTTCCTCATGCACTAGGGCAGATTCGGACATAATGTTCTGGGCAATCCAGAACAAAGAGATAAACCTGGCCGCAGTGATGATTGAGCGAATGATGTTTGCACATGCTCAGTTATGGGAAACAAAGAGCAAGTTGAATGTTTCCCTTCCGTATGCCATCTTCTGACCAAGATTTTCAAGCACTTTGGAGTAGATCTGTCAGGTGCGGTAGCTGAAAAGATGGGCCAGTCTATAAGGTCCAGAAACCTGAAGAAAAGTGGTTTTTCAGTGCAAGAAGGAGTTTGGTCGAAATCCTCTGTGGCTGAAGGAGAAGCAGTTATTGCAGATATTCCAGAAGCAGTAGAAGTAGAGCAAGCAGATCCAGCAGAGCAAGCTGCAGCAAGTCCATCCGATGCTCAATTGGAAGAGGTGGTCCTGATGCAGAAGTATGCAGCAGGCATACCTGAAGAATTAGTTTCAGATGTTGAGGTACAAGCAGGTACTCAACAAGATGTTGTCTTGGAAGAAGCTCCTGCTCAGGGGGAGCAAGAAAGTATTGAAGTCCCTGCTCCCATTCAGGGGGAGCATGCTGAGAGTGAAAAGCCAGAGAATGAAGCCTTTTCTGAGAAAGCTGCACCTACTCAGGAACTCCAGCCTTGGTTGATGTTAGTGAAGGCCCAAGTGCAACTATAAATCTTGAGGAGCCTGTCTCTCAGCCAGGTAAGCAGAAAAGAGTTGTTCACAGGAGGTCAAGGAAGGGCCATAGGAAAGTAAAGTTGAAGCATGTTATGGCCTTGTTAAAAGCCCAGGAGAGATCTTGGCATCAGTTCAGTCTGGCATACAAGGAATTGTTTCAAATCAAGTTTCAACCTCCTCAGACGTATCCTCAATAAGAAATGCAATGAGGTATTTCAAAAAGAATGTCTGATATGAAGAATTTGCTGGCAATCTTTCAAAGTCTAGTGGTGTCCCTCCTGCACCTACTCAGAGCGGTCCAGCTGAAGTTCCTAGGCCACCAGGGCCTCCAGCTGAAGTTCCTAGGCCACCAGGGCCTCCAGCAGAATCTCTAGGCCATCAGGGCCTCCAGCAAAGTCTCTCGGCCAACAGGGCCGCCAGTTCAAGGGTCAGGGCCATCAGGGCCATCAGTTGTAAGGTCACCCGGACCAGTGGCAGCCTCAGGGTCTTCAGGACCCTCTCCTGCAGTCAGAGAAAGTCAGGCCAAAGGAAAAGAGCCAGTGTCAGTCTCCAAGGCCCCTGATCTTCATCTCTTGCCACTCCAACCCTCTCCACACCTTCATCTCCTCCTACTGCACCTCCTGCTCCACCAACCATAAAACATCCCATGCCTCGCACCCAACCTTCCTCATCCTCTACTTCCTCTCAACCCTCCTTCTCACCTACTCCAGCTCTCATCTCAGCTTCATCCTCATTAACTCCTCAACCTTCACCTATTAAATTCAAACATCTCATCCTCAACCAACCTCTTCCTTTAATCCTAAACACTTTTTCTATCCTCCTACTCCTCCTAATTCTGTTATCTTTCCTCCAGTGAAACCTCTGCCTCTTGGTATTTTTGACACCAATGTTCCAGACATTTTGAAAGGAACACTCTCCTCACCATTCTTTCCACAGCCTCTCACATTCACAGGACTGACCCTCCTAGTCCTGTCTTGAAAAAGAGAAAAACCTCTTCCTCTCTAAGCACTCCTTCTGCTTCTCTCTACCCTCCTTTATGGTACTCTCTTACCCTTGATCCTAAGAGAAGACCTATCTACAAAGAATACCTCCAGAAATGCATTCTTTCTACCATTTATGGTATTCCTTTTCTCAACCTCTCCGAACACCTGGCCATTGTTCTCCCTTTTACTCAGATATCTCAAGCTTTCAAATCCAAAATCTTTGAGGGCACTGAGTTCAAGACTGAAGATCAGTGGGCAGCTATCAAAGGAAACAAGGCTCAGTACTCAAAATACCTGACTGCAAGGGCCGAATCTCTCTCTCTCAGAGCTCACCCACTCACCTTCTCTGAGTGGTTTATCTTCCAGCACAAGAACTCTTGGGATCCTTCATTTTGAAGGAAATTCGCATTGCCAGAGCTTTTCAGCTGTACAGTGACTTCTGTTACTTGAACAAAATTCCAGAAGTTCAGTTTTGCCAGTTCACTTCGCAGATTACTGTGCTGCAATCAGAAACCCCTCTCAACCTTCCTCTCAAAGTAGACTTTGTCTCCTTCAAGGTTGATTTTCCAGTTCTTCTGCCGAAGCTGCACTCTTTAGTGTTTGATTCAGATGCTGGTCTCATGCTTTAGATATGTTTGCAAGACAGTTGGGCCGGATGTCAGCCAAGCAGGGCCGATCTCCTTCTTTTTGCGGTTCATCTTCAGAGAATATCACTCTGGCCGCATGTCTTCTCAGACCTTAGCTCCACTCATTTCTGAGTGTGAAAGACTCACCTCATCAGAATGGGAGCTTCTCTATCGGGCATCTTATCAGCAATTGGAAGCTATCAATCAAGATCTAGTCAGTCAGAGGAGCGCTCTGCTCTTTCTGCGCAAAGCCTTTATGGATCTCAATTCCATCGCACCCATACCAGAGCTCTATGCTGTATGGGCATCTAGATATTCTGCTTTCTATGCCTTAAAGCAGGATCTGTTAAATCAAAAGATTCACTATCCAATTTCCTTGGACAGATTTCTCCATAGGGCCAGTTTTGGCAAGAGTACTTACTACAGATTCATTTTGGACAAAACTCAGTATGGAGAATTCTTAGAGCAGCAAAGGCAACTCTACATTCAGAGGAACATCCCTTCCATGGGACCCTCCTTCTCAGTTGCTTCTGGCGTTTTTCTACAACTTTTTGAGGATCTTGAGATCAAGGCATGGGCTGTTATCTCACAGCATGCCTCCTTGTTATCTCCTCTGTATTATCTTTCTCCATCTTAATAAAAATCTTTCTCTCTTCTTTGTCTCACAGCTTATCTTTTTGCCTAATGACAAAATGGGGGAGACAACTAACGTAAATCTGAAAAACATATTTCATTTTTTTATGATGTTTAGTATATTTTGTCATCATCAAAAGGGGAGATTGATGACCAAACTGTCCCCATAATAAATATTCCATTTATTTATATATTAATTTTGATGATTAACAAAATAACACTAATGGATTTCTTGAGCCTTGAGAAGGAAGCAAAAGAAAAATGAAAGATCAAGACAATCTGGTAAGTCCCATCATTTCTATCCAAGTCCCTGTAACGACTTCTTTGATAAGCAGAACGACTTCCTCTTTGACCGGAACACTCAAATCGTTACCGTAACGATTTCTTTAGAACTCGCAACGACTCTCTAGCCGTAACGACTTCTTTAGACCCGTAACGATTTCTTTAGAACTCGCAACGACTCTCTAGCCGTAACGACTTCTTTAGACCTCGTAACGATTTCTTTAGAACTCGCAACGACTCTCTAGCCGTAACGACTTCTTTAGACCTCGTAACGATTTCTTTAGAACTCGCAACGACTCTCTAGCCGTAACGACTTCTTTAGACCTCGTAACGATTTCTTTAGAACTCGCAACGACTCTCTAGCCGTAACGACTTCTTTAGACCTCGTAACGATTTCTTTAGAACTCGCAACGACTCTATAGTCATAACGATTTCTTTAGATTATAAGATTTCGTAACGATTTCTTTACAACTTGATAGTCATAACGACTCTTTACAACTCGATAGTCTAACGATTTCGTGTAACGATTTCTTTAGAATCATAACGATTTCGTGAACGATTTCTTTACAACTTGATATCATAACGATTTCTTTACAACTCGATAGTCATAACGATTTCGTGTACGATTTCTTAGTCATAACGATTTCGTGTAACGATTTCTTTACAACTTGATAGTCATAACGATTCTTTACAACTCGATAGTCATAACGATTTCGTGTAACGATTTCTTTACAACTTGATAGTCATAACGATTTCTTTCACAACTCGATAGTCATAACGATTTCGCGTACGATTTCTTTATTAGTCATAACGATTTCTGCACGATTTCTTTAGAACTCGCAACGACTTGCCTGTTGTAACGGCTTCATAAGTTATCACAACGATTTCTTTACAGTTCATAACGACTTGCTATAATTCATAACGATTTCATAAGTTATGAAGTCAGCAAGATTCTTTTTATCGAATTTCTTGATGCATCAGTATAATGCTTCTTAATAGCGTTGAAAAGTCAAAGTCATATCTTGTCCGTTGACTGCTATGCATTAAATGCTCTCCGATCGTATCTCCCATGCATGCAGACAATATCTTCCATTTCTATGCTACTCTGTCTACGTACTTTTTGGGACAGAAAGGAGCTTTGCTATATACTGCAATATCTGTTCCCTCTCAACTAACAATAGACAGCAGTCCTAGCTGTCTTCTATTTATTGATGATATGCTTACAGATATCTGACAAGACTCATCTGGACAACGTTGGACACAAGATACAATTCTATGTCATCTCTTTGGCGTGTACACCAGGATAAAAGACTGACGATCAGAAGCTTCCTCAGTGACCAGTCTAACGTACACAAGATAAGAGACAACGGACACATTAACGTTCGAATTTGAATCAGCAGTTTAAATAGAAGACTCAAGACGAAAAGAAGGGACCAAGAGTAACATCGCTTGATTTAGAAGGCAAAAGAAATCCATCTCTCACAATCTTTAGAACTTGAAGAAGAGCGAAGCCTCCACTCCAACCTTGTTCTAAGCTCTTAGCTCTCTGTGCTCAAAAGGAATCTTCTCTTTGTAAGAGCCTGTGTGGTCCTTGGAGAGAAAAACCTTGTTAAATCTCTCTCTCTCTCGGGGGCTTAGGAGCTTCAGTGTGTAGCTGGTCAAGCTAGAGTCTGAAGCCTGTTTCCACACTCTTTTCTTATTAGATTGTGTTCCCTTCTGGACGAAGGAAGACCTGGTGGTATCCAGGGTGGTTGTTGTACCCTTCTGGACGAAGGAAGACCTGGTGGTATCCAGGGTGGTTGTTGTACCCTTCAGGCTGAAGGAAGACCAGTTGAGGCTGGGTGTAAGGATCCTTAAGGGGGATTGTACCCTTGGTAGTAAAATCCTGAGGTATTGCTCAGGGACTGGACGTAGGTCTCCTGTGGAGAGGAGTTCCGAACCAGGATAAAAATCCTTGTGTCTTGTGGTTGTGTTTTGTGTGATTGTTGTCTTGTTTGCTCTAACTCTAACCTTGTTATTAAGTTGTGCAATCTTTTCAGTAAACAGGTTTTAATCAAACATCGAAGTTTTAATAACCCATTCACCCCCCCCTCTGGGCTAGCTAGCTGGGCAACAGATTTTTAGGGGTTCGGAAATCACCCAAGTGATTCCTACGCCACCCCTCACACCCTAATTCACTAAACCACTGGTAACACACCCACTGTAGCCTGACAACTCCAACACTATAGAGCTTACAACTCACACAATACAACCTTCTAGAGCAAGACTACTCTAGAACAACTGAGCAGACTGCTCAACACACCTTGAGTTGACACTCAAACTGTCACGATGGCCTCACCAAACCTGAAGCACAAGGCTCACACAACTTGGCACAATGCTCACCACAGGTGCTAGACCCCAATCAAGACATAGACCTTCTAGCAACAGATCTAGTCGCAATTTGGACACTAATGATAAGTATGCAGAATCACTGCTATCTCAGAAGATTCTCATAGAAACAAATATAGTCAGTGTATTGAATGACTTCGTTCTTCAGTGACTCCCTTGTAGAAGCTTGATTGTAAAAGCTTGCAACTTGAAGTCCAAGCGATGCTATCCAATCTGGAGGTGGGACCTTCCTTGAATTCTTCTCCACGATGGCTCTCCTTGATCGGCTTCCTTGGGATGCTCAGAGGCTTTTCTTCAAGATCAACCCCCAATTCTCACACCTTGAATTGGTGAGGAAGAGTCTTCTGGAAACTCTATGAAGGCAGAGGAGTGAGACACGAACTCTTGTGGCCGCCAGGAACTTTTCAATGAGGCTCTAAGAGGTTAGTTGGGTCTCTCTCTTGATGGAGGGCCAATAAAGGGCCTTTTATACCCAAAAGAGTCCAAAGATACCTTTTAGGTATAAGGCACACGATCCTAGGTTGATTCCCCATCGGCCTGGGCTGACACGTGGCACCCATCTACTTTAGATGAAATCTTCCGTAGTGTGTCGACCTGCCCTGGTGGTGGTGTCGACCACTATCCAAATATGGAAAATGCTGTTCTGGGAAGAAGGTCCCGTGTCGACCTGCTCTGTGAGTGTGTCGACCTGCTGTCTCGGTTCTGAAAACACTGTTCTGGGAGCGGGATCTAGTGTCGACCTGCCCTGATGGTGAGGTCGACCTGCGTACACTGATTCCTGAAAAATTGCAACTCGTGTCGACACACTCTTGACTCGTGTCGACACAGTCTCAACATTTTTACACATTTTGCCTTTGAATCTGTGTTTTTGTGTCGACACCATTGATGGGTGTGTCGACACATCTTTTGCATAAAAATGTTTGTACCTGAAAATAAACCATACATCATTAGTTAAATGGTTTATCATGAACATCAATGATGAATGTGATTTGAAATATGCTTTTTGAACATTGATTTCAGGTATGATGTTTTTGACATGTTTTCAATTGAATTGCTTTAAATTACCTCTTGTCATCATCAAAATAGGAGGGAAATGATATGAATATACATTCAACCCAACAATCTCCCCCTTTTTTATGATGGCAACAATAAATCCATATTACTATGTGGTTTTGATGAGATGATATTTTTAAGTATTTTTTTGTTATTCACATTTTTATTTTCTTTTTGTTTAAACTTGTCAAAGACCTTTTGATATGTTTTAGTACAGATGATGATGTACTTGTGAAACACAATGTTACTTGAATGAGAATTTTTGTACACCGAAGTCAAGCAACTTGACAGTAATCATTCAATCACATTCACAAAAAGATTTTCAATCATATTAAATACACAATTGAGAGAGTCATATCATGCCAAGTAGCACTTTTCATTTCATTCAACAAGAGAACCATTACAAGAGAACCATTACATCATTCTAAAGATTACAAGCATTCTTTCTTTCTTCTCCCCCTTTGACATCATCAAAAGAGAAATTACATTAAGTAGAAGATGGAGAGGAGGAGGAATGGGAAGAAGAATGGTCTCTATGTCAGATAGTCTCTTCTCCATGAAGGTCAAGCTAGTCTTGATTTGATCTTGAATGTTATCATTTTTGTGCTAAAAAAGTGTTCCATTCGATCTGAATTTTCTAGCAATTGGCTTGAAGTCTGGTTAGATCAGCTGCACTATGTTGTGAGGAAGATGATGACCAGCTGACCACCAGGTCTTTGCATTATCTTGAATTCCTTGGTCAATCTGTAATCTGCCTGTCAATGTGCTCATTGAAGTTCCTCATACTTTCCAATCATCTACAAAATGAGCAAATGACAATCTGGTGCTGGAAATCTCATGCAATGTTTGCTTGGTGTTGAAGACATCTGCTTGGGAATTTGCCAATATTCCCTTAAGAACTGTCTCCAACTTGTCTTGATGCTCTTTTAGCTGAAGTGAGGCATCTGCCATTGTTCCAATCAATCTATTGAACCTTTGAGCTGCATAGTCTGAAGCAGCTTTCTGTTCTATGAACTTGGCAGATATAGTATTTTCCAGTCTTTGAATCCTCAGCTCAAATGATGTGGACATGGATTGAATTGAGGAGTTCAAGGATTCAAATTTGTCATTGAGGAAGGAGATCAATTCTGGTGGAACAGGAGGCCCACCAGAAGATGTGGATGGTGGAATGAGGGTTGTGGAGAAAAAATGAGGAGCTGAGGTGAGAGAGGGACATGAAAAGAAATGTCACCCTCAGTAGGAACTTGAGTTGATCCTCATTCACAGGAGGCTGATCCTCCTGACCTAGGGGCGGGTCCCCTTCAGCTGGAGGCTGTTCCTCTTGTGCTTGGGGCTGATCCCCTTGAACCTGAGGCTGGTCCTCCTGAGCTTGGGGCTGTTCCCCCTGATCTTGAGGCTGTTCCTCCTGAGCTTGAGGAGCCTCACCACAGCTGGCCCTATTCAAATTTGATTCCCCTCCAATCTAAATCCCATAAACTTCTGGATATTCTTAAGGTGTAGATGTTTGACTTGGGAATAGATTGGGACTTCTCATTGTCCAAAGGCCACCAAAGTGCTGGAACACTGAGGTCAGATGTGCTCCATAGGGAAGTGATCTCTTTAGGTCTGTCCCTTGTTGTTTCAGAAATGATTTGATAGAGAATCACATGGAGGTTGATTTTTTATGTCTTTTACATGCAATAAATGATAAACCTCTGGTCATGTCTGTCAATCTATCCCTTCCACCACCTTGAGGGGTGATGATGGTGGTCAAAATATGGTGGATGACCCTTAACACAGGTGGAATGTATTGGCATTAAACCTGGTTACATAGGTCTGTTTGGGATCTGATGCATCTGCAGGAAGGCCTGTCAAGATGGATAGGCTTCATGAAGGTCAAATTCAAATGCTGATAGTCTGCCCCCTCATCTGGCACTTTGAAAATGGAGGCTGCTTTTTCAGTTGGCATAACTATGGCTATTCCTTTAACTTTTGATTCATACCCTTCATCTGTGCAGGTGAGGTTCTTGTAGAATTCTCAACTAATCTTGGATAACAGACTTGAAACTCAGAAATAAAGGGTATCCAAGATTGAAAGGAGAAATAGGTTTGAATTTCAGGAAAAGAGTTTGCTAGTTGAATGTCTGAAAGGTCTAGAATTCGGGGCTTCAAAATCAGCTTGGCTGCACTGACTGACTCTGAGGGAATGTCCTCTTGAGCCTTAGAGGAAGAGGAAGATGACTCCTCAGGTTTTTCAGAGGATCGTCCAGAATCTTTGTCTAGGGTTTGGAGGAGAACTACCTCTTCTTGAGATGAGGTCTACCTCTCTTGGCTGCCCTTTGAGGTGCTGAAGAGGATCCTGGTTGCTCAGCAGGATCATTTCGTCGCTTAGACCTTCTTTCTCTGACTGGGCAATGGCACTGTCTGCCGGAATCGGCCTTGAAGAGGCCTTTGACCTTGCGCCACGGCGGGGACCCAACTTTCTGACCATGGTGCAAGAGGAGTGGAATTCAGAATGGATGGAAGATTGGGAGCAATGATGAAGGATTGATGCGATTTAGAGAGAATTTGGGAGGAATTCTTGGCGGAAAACAATTGGAATGAGCCGTCGGGTCGACCTGATGCCTAAAAAAAGGTGCAGTGGTACACTGCCCCGCCGAGGAACAACAAGGTTTAAGGTGAACCCTAACGGCTGAAAAGAAATCTGGCAAGGGTAGTGTCGACACAGGAGGAAGGGTGTGTCGACCTGACCGAAAGTGTGTCGACACGAGAGAGAGTTGTGTCGACACGTCCTTGAAGAAACTTGAATCTTTGAGAGGAAAATTTTGAGAAATTTTGGGACATCTTTAGAATGATGAACACTGAGAGAATTATCGTTCAAGGATTTTTAAGAGGCTTAAAAAATTCACTTTTATATTTTGCAAAATTTCATCACAGTTCAAGTTTTCAAACAATTTCCAACAGAATTAGCATTTGGAAGACTTTGAATCAATAAATAAAAATTGAGGGATATAATATCTACAATCAACTATAAACTATCATGTTTCTCAACTTAAAGAATTAAAGATGTCTTTTTAGACCAAATGCAATTGTGTTGAAAATAAAACAGAATCTTAAAGAACAACGTAATGAGGAATGAAGATGATTCTTTCTAGACAAATCTCCATACATCTTACATTTTTGTTCTTTTAACAACTATCAAATGATATAAATCTCTTTCACTCAGTACTAGTGCTTTTTTACACACCATAGTCCCTGATACTTTTTTTGGACATTTCTTTGGGTGAAAACTTTTGGGGGGGTTGGTTTATGATCCAATTGTTTTGCTTTTGTGTGTTTTTTTTTTTGTTTTGTTGGAACGGGGCATGTTTCCAGGGATGGGGTCCAATCATGGGAAGGGGATGACCCCTTTCGGATTTTTTGCATTATCAATTGTCAAGTGGGGGTTTCAAAGGGGTCATTGGGGGGACATGAGTTGGCTTATGGTGACTCAATGACCGGGGGTGTGGCAGACGCCAGAATTCCAGGGTTAGGCATTGTGGGGATGTGGGAGTATGATGGTCGCAATTTTTCTTGGGCTGGCAGTGGGGATGGGTCTGTTTGGAGTGATTTAAAATAACAGGTCATCTCAAAGTAAATGAATGCCTTTTGTTTAAAAGATAGTTTTGTAGAACACAATTATTACTCATCATCATAAAAACATAGCACGTCTTTTGTTTGAAATTGATTTTTATTTGTTTCCCCTTTGAACAATAGCCATGTGCCTCAGACCATCATGCCTTCTTCTTGTGAAGTGGCATTTCTCAGCTCATGTCCTTCTCTGTTGGTTTTAACATTTTGAGATTGTAGATAGAAATCACATACATTCAATCATCATTGCAAACAAGAAATGTTTCAGTTTCAATCACAAGTTGATGTTAGTCTAGGAAGCATCTGAATTTCTGTAGTTGAGAGATAAAGTTGAAAGTTGATTAGTAAAAAATAAATAGATCACTCAAGGGTTCATTTTGAGACTCTAGACTTCTAAATGATGACATCATGCAAGGAATTGATGAATTCAGAGAAGTTTTGAATTTTGCAAAGACATGACTTGTGAATTTTTCTAGCTCCCCCTGAGATGATATTTCAATCACTTTTCATCAAAATAAGATAGCAAATTTTTGAAATTAGAAAATTTTCTTCTTAGACAACAAAACTCCCCCTCACCAATTGCATATCCATTTCTTGGTACTTGGCAAGACACATACTCTCGCATAGTGAAAGTGTTCCAACAAGCATAACCTGTCCTTCTCCAAGTCACCATTTGATATACCAAGAATTTCAATACATAAAGTTGAAGATTCATTACCAAAAGAAATGGAAGTGAAAACTAGGCAAGTTTTTGAAATCAGAAAGAGTATTCTCTTTGAACAGTAAAAGCTCCCCCTCAACATTGCATATCAATTTCTAAGTACTTGGCGAGTTGATACTCACACATAATGAATGGTTTCCAGACAAGCCTAACTTGTCCTTCCTCCAAACACCATTTGATATACCAAGAAGGTCAACACAATAAGAGTTGGAGAATTTATTGTAAAGGGAATTAGACTTGAAAGTGAGAGATATTAACAATGTAAATGAAGGAAGCAAAGAAGTATGAATGGAAAGAACTCCCCCTTAGACAATGCATAGCACTCAACCCAAACCTTAAGGGAGATCAAGAAGGTGGACCATTTACAAAGACCAAGTTCTCTCCTTAAAGCTGAAAATCTGTTTTCAGGAAGGGGTTTAGTGAATATGTCTGCAATTTGTTTATCAGTTTCAATGAGTGAGTTCAAAAGATTTCTTTGCAACCTCATCTCTCAAGAAATGATGCCTAATTTCAATGTGTTTTGTTCTGAGTGCTGAATGAGGTTTTTTTGACCGATTTATTGCACTTGTGTTATCACATAGGATGGGTACACACCCTAAATCTTGTTGTATCAGAAGTTGATGTTTTCACACAGAGAATCTGAGTTCCACATCTACCATCAGCATCATACTCAGCCTCTGCAGTTGACGAGCAACTGAATGTTGCTTCTTAGAAGCCCAAGAGATTAGGCACCCACCTAGAAATAGACACAAGCCACTTGTGCTTTTTCTATCTAATTTGCACCCTGCATAATCAGCATCACAATAGCAAACATATCTAACTTGCAACCAGCAGGATACCAAATACCTAAGTCATGCCGTTCCAACAAGATATTGAAAATTCGTTTAACAGCAAGCATGTGACTATCTTTAGGATTAGATTGGAATCTAGCACATAAACACCACAACTGAATATCTGTCTAGAAGTTGTAAGATAGAGCAGAGAGCCAATCATACTCTGTAGTTCTTTGGATCTACTGACTTACCAGATGGACTTCTTTTAGTTTAGCATTAATTGCAATGGTGTGCTTGAGTGCTTAAGGTTCTGAAAGTCAACCTCTTTAATAGCTCCTCCACATTTGGTTGACTGATGAAGATTCCTTCAGTTTCTTGTTTCATCTGCAATCCCAAAAGAATGTTAAATCTCCCATTAAGCTCATTTCAAATTCATTCTTCATTTGGTTTGAAAATTCTGTGCAAGGCCTTTATTGGTGGAGCCAAAATTATGTCATCAACATAAATTTGGACTACAATTTTTGATTTTTTACTGTTTTTGTGAACATGTTTGATCACATTACCTCTAGAATATCCTTTTTCAAGTAAGAAGGAACTCAACCGTCCAACACAAGCTCTTGGAGCTTGCTTAAGACCATAGAGAGGCCTTATTAAGCTTGAAAACATGGTTAGGATATTTTTCATTTTCAAATCCAGGAGGTTTTTCAACAAAACTTTTCCTTATATATCCTTTAAAATGCACTTTTGACATCCATTTGATAGACTTTAAATTCATGGAGGATGCAAACAAGGAAAATTCTGACTGCTTCTAGTCTAGCTACAGGGGCATATGACTCTCAAAGTCAATTCCAACCTTGATTGTACCCCTTTGCACTAGCCTAGCTTTGTTTCTAATTACCTGACCAGATTCATTCAATTTGTTTCTGAAGACCACTAGTGCCAATCACTGTCTGGTCACTAGCCTAGGTACTAATTCCCATACTTGATTTCTTTCGAATTGATGAAGCTCATATGCATGGCATTGATCCAATCAGAACTGGATAAGGCTTCATCAATTGATTTGGTTTCAATTTGGGAAATTAGAGCTAGTGAGTCTTCTTCAATATTTTGCAAGAAGATGATCTGTCCTCTACTCTATCATTTAAATTGCCAACTACCTGTCTAATGGGTGATCTCTCAGATATCGAGGTTCAGAATTACCTGTTGAGAGGTGCCCACTTCTGGAGCAATGTTACCTGACCACTTGAAGATGGTGAGTTTGTTGTTCAGGTTCTCTTCAATGTTGTCTATCTCCTCAACAGTTGGTGAAGAATCCACAATGAGATCATCCTCTTCATTGTCTTGTCTTTCCCTGCAAGATTTAGAATCATTAGTGGAAAAGGAATTTTCATCAAAAATAACATGTGGAGATTCTTCAACAGTTTTGGTTTTTAGAATGTACACTTTGAAGCCCTTGACACTTCAGAATAGCCAAGGAAGATAGCTTCCTGACTCTTACATCAAACTTGTCAAGGTTTTTCTTTGTTATTATTGTGTACAAAGCATTTGCACCCAAAAGTTTTGAAGTATGAAACAGTTGGCTTTTATTTTCAACAGTTCATAGGGGTTTTTTCTGATCTTTGGTCTGATCAAGGCTCTATTTAGGATGTGATTGGCTGTGTTACAGCTTCATCCCAAGATTTGGGCAGATTACTTCCCAAGAGCATGGATCTAGCCATTCTACAAGAGTTCTATTCTTTCTTTCCACAACTCCATTTTGTTCTGGAGTTCTAGGGGAAGAAAACTTGTGAAATATTTGAAATTCAGCACATAGATCAGAAAAGGATGTGTTATCAAATTCACCCCATGATCAGTTAAAATATTTTTGATTTTATATGGATAAGTTGTTAAGATAGTGGTACAGAAATTCCTGAATTCAAGGCAAGTATCACTTTTGTGGGATAGAAAGATAACCCAAGTAAATCTAGTAAAATCATCAATGATTACAATCCCATATCTTTGCCACTTAGCTTAGAACTCTTGTGGCCCAAAAAGGTCCATGTGAAGAAGTTCTAGTGGCCTAGATGTAAGTACCTCATTGAAGGTTTTAAAGATTTCCTAGTTTGTTTTCCTTTAGCACATATCCCACAATTTGATTTTCAACTTTAGATAAGGATTCAGGAAGACCCTTAACCAAATTCAATCTTAATAACTTATCCATTGTTCTGAAACTTACATGGCCAAGTCTTTTGTGCCAAGTCCATGCAATTTCATCTTTATTTGCAACAAAACAAAGATTTTCAGAAAAGTTTTTATTTAGGTTGATCATGTAGACATTATTTTCTCTCTTTCCAAAGAATTTGATTTTATCAGATGATGAGTCATTTATCTTACAAATATCAGATTCAAACACAACTTTGTGACCTTTCACATAGTTGGCTTATACTGAGCAGATTATAATCAAGACCATCAACTAATAAAACATTATCTACTGAGTTTGAAGATGTTTGACCAACCTTTCCAGATCCT
The DNA here is from genome assembly GCA_014218235.1 of Colocasia esculenta. Lineage (NCBI taxonomy): Eukaryota > Viridiplantae > Streptophyta > Magnoliopsida > Alismatales > Araceae > Colocasia > Colocasia esculenta. Next base: position 9,506,749 of record CM024765.1, on the reverse strand, counting down.
AAGATCTTTCCTTTATTTTTACCTCCGAAAGAACTGACCCTCCCTCCTTTTCAAGCAGGAATGAGAATTTGGCTCTATCTCCAGTCATGTGTCGTGAACACCCACTGTCAAGGAACCATAATTGGAGTTGGGTGCACGACCTTCCTGCAACAAGATCAGTGGAGAGAAGATTTTGGTACCCAAACAGAGTTGGGACCATCAGAATGTTTGGACATTGTTAGTAATCCTTTCTCACCCAAATTTGACTTATTTTTTATTTTGTTTTGTTAAATTGGTGGTTTCAGTCTTTTTAGGTTTGTTCTTTTTCTTAGGAATGACAGCACCAACATTTTGTTTTTGGTAGGAGGGGAGTTTTTTCATTTGAAAATTGGAGTTCGGATGAGGAGGTGGAATCCAGGGATTTTGTTGGTACATCCAAAGATTTGGATGAAGGAATTGAGGATTATCACCTAGGGGTTGTTATACCCTTGGCTCCAAGGATGATCAGTCATTTTGCAGTGTTGTCTTGGAGGTCCAGTTCTTTATCAAGATTTTCTCTTTGATTTTTTCTTGTTTTTTCATTTTTGGTTGAGTTGTTTGCATTTTTTGATGTTGAGCAGGTCGCCTGTTTTTGACTGGTGTCGACACAACAGCCACAGAAGCCTTCTTCTTGTGGACTGGTGTTGACCTGTCAAGAGACTGAGTCGACCTGGTTGTCTTTTTTGTTTTTGAGTTTTTGAATTTTTGATGTTTTGTTTAAGGTTTTTGTTTGAGGTTGTTTTGCTGTTTGGTTGAATTTCTGTGTTTTCAAGATTAGGACCCTTGACAATTTAATCAATGGTGCTTTTTCCCTTTTCTCTCACCAGATTTGTCTTTGATGGGTTTCTTCTTGTTGAATCCTATCCATGAGAGGTGGTTGTCACGGCGGTTCCTAGCAATGCCTCTAAGTTATCTTTACCTTTTGTGAAGGTTTGGATAACTTCATCCTTTCTTTTAGCTGGTTTTTAAGAGTTTCAATTTCTTCATTTTTGTTGTTTTTCTTGTTTTTCAATTTCTAGCTTTTCAGTTAAGTTTCTGAATTCTTGGAGGCCTTTTGAGAGGCAAGTTTTAGTTCATCAATAGGTTCAAGAGATTTTCTTTTTCTTCAAGCAATTATGTTATTTCAGTTTCCAGTTCAAGTTCTGTGGTTTTGAAGATTGGTTATTATAAAGATTTTCAACTTTCTTTTTGATGGTTTGTTTTCTTTTCTCAATTCAGATATTTTTTCAACTAATTCTGCATACACATCCTGCCAATCTTCAACAGTATAGTCTTCAAAGGAAGTATTTACCTTTTCATCTGTGTTGTTGGCCATGAAGCAAACCTCCTCACTTTCAGAGCTTGAGGGTTTCTTCTCTTCTTCTTCCTCACTTGAGTCTTCGTCAGACCAGTGGCCACCATGGCCTTTGGCTTCTTATACTTCTGAATTTCTTGTGCTTATCCTTCTTGTTCTCAGGACAGTCTCCCTTCATATGTCCTGGTTTGTTGCGCACCTGTAACAGCAATATGTTCGTCAGTTTTGTGATTCTTGTTGAAATTAGAAAGGAAGTGTTTTTTCTTACCTGAGAAAGACTTCTTTTTCCAGTTCATTTTTCCTTTTCTGTATTTCATAATTTTCTGAATTGCCTGGTCATGAGGGCAATTTCATCCTCATTTGACTCAGACTCCTCAGAACTTGTTTTCCTCCTGACTTTTTCTTTATTGCTTGAAAGGCCTTAAGTGCCACGGCTGGTCTAATTATTGTTCTTCATTTCTTTTTAAGTTGATTTCATATGTCATTAAGATCCAATCAATTCATCCAAAGATTTTGGACAAATCTTTTGAATCTTCAATGACAGTGGCCTTAGTATGCCAAATTGAAGAAAGTGAACGTAATTTTTTCCTTACCAAGTCTGCATCTGTATATTCCTTACCCAAGGCCTTCAATCCATTCACATCACCATGAACCTGGCAAACATTTCAGAAATATTTTCGTTAGACTTCATCATGAAAAGTTCATATTCTGAAACTAAAATATTTGCCTTGTCCCTTGACCTGAGATGTTCCCTCATAGAGTAATTCGAGTTTATCCCACATCTCTTTGGCAGATTTGCACATAGAGATTCTCGAATACTCCTTGGGATGGACAGCACATTGAATCATGCTCATGGCACATGTGGCTTTCCTTATCTGTTCCCTTGTCCAGGTATCTTCTTCTCCCTGGTTCTCATAGGGACCCACCTCAACTACTTTCCAGATCTCATAGTTCTGGGCCCTCAGAAACACTTGCATTCTATTCTTCCAATAAGAATAGTCCTTCCATTAAAGAATGGTGGCCTATTTATGGAATGGCCCTCAGCTATGAACCCTTTGAATCCATGACTCTAAAGAAATTGCACAGAGAAGGAACTAAGCAAGCAACAAACAAACGAGCAAACAATCAAACACCCCCCACTCAGAAACAAAAGCTGCTCAGATCAAATCAGATCGTGTAAACCCTCTGATACCAATTGAAGGATCGAGGAAAAGGTGGATAAGATCTAGAAGGGGGGGGATTGATAGATCTATGCCACTTTTGCGGAGCTTAACAATTTAAAAACACTTTTGAATCAGAGGCAATTTTATCAGTGAAAAACCACAGATCTGATGATATGTGAGTGAGTTGGTAAAAGCAAATATGAAATCAGTTGATTAAGTGAACTTTAAGCGATCCTATGCAAGCATCTAACGGATAATGAAATCAAACCACAGATAACAAGTGCACCAGGATTTTTAGGTGGTTCGGAAATCACCCAAGTGATTCCTACATCCACCCCTCACAACCCGTGAGGATTCACTAAACACAACTGGGTAACACACCCACTGGAGCCTGACAACTCCAACACTAGAGAGCTTACAACTCACACACCTTCTAGAGCAAGACTACTCTAGAACAACTGAGCAAGACGCTCAACACACCCTTGAGTTAGACAACTCAAACTGAGCACGACGGCTCACAACAACCTGAGCACAATGCTCACACAACTTGAGCACAATGCTCATAATGGTTGCTAGACACCAACTAAGACATAGACCTTCTAGCAACAGATCTAGTCGAAATTTGAGAACACTAATGAGAATTATGCAGAAGCACTTGCATAATCTCAAGAGATATCTCAGAAGAACAGAAGTACAGTAAAGTGTATTGAATGACTTTGTTCTTCAAGTGTACTCCCTTGTAGAAGCCTGGATTGGGAAGAGCTTGCAAACTTGAAGTCCAAGACGATGCTCTACAATCTGGGAGGTTGGACCTTCCTTGAATTCTTCTCCAACGATGGCTTCTACTTGATCTGCTTCCTTGGGATGCTTCAGAGGCTTCTTCGAGATCAAACCCCAATTCTCACACCTTTAGGTATAAGGGCACACGATCCTAGGTTGTATTCCCCATCGGCCTGGGCTGACACGTGGCACCCATCTACTTTAAGATGAAATCTTTCTGTAGTGTGTCGACCTGCCCTGGTGGTGGTGTCGACACACTGTCCAAAATATGGAAAATGCTGTTCGGGTAGAAGGTCCCGTGTCGACCTGCTCTGTGAGTGTGTCGACCTGCTGTCCCGGTTCTGAAAACAGCTGTTCTGGGAGCGGGATCTAGTGTCGACCTGCCCTGATGGTGAGGTCGACCTGAGTACACTGATTCCTGAAAAATTGCAACTCGTGTCGACACACTCTTGACTCGTGTCGACACAGTCTCAACATTTTTACATATTTTGCCTTTGAATCTGTGTTGTTTGTCGACACCATTGATGGGTGTGTCGACACATCTTTTGCATAAAAATGTTTGTACCTGAAAATTAATCACATATATCATTAGTTAAATGGTTTATCATGACAATGATAAATGTGATTTGAAATATGCTTTTTGAACATTGATTTCAGGTATGATGTTTTTGACATGTTTTAATTGAATTGCTTTAAAATTACCTCTTGTCATCATCAAAATAGGAGGGAAATGATATGATATACATTCACCTAACACGCAAGAATCAGAGTTAGAATACATAGATGAGTCTAGAGTGGATGTACCTGACCTTGTAGACTCATTTGATTTCTTGTGTTTTGAAGAGGATGAAGATGCTCTGAGCTCTTAGAATGTGCAGTGAGAGCCACAGCCTTCTGAATTGTTGATTTTCTGGATTCATTGAGGCTCTTCTTTGCCATTGAGCAGTTGTGAATTCTTTTTGCTCCTTTTCTTTGTGCTTCCTTTGAAAACCTGATGAAAGTGAGACTAGTGATTTCTCTAAATTAAACAGGAAATTCATGCAAATTAAGGAGATTTTCCATTATACCAAACTAGAATCACAGTGAATCAGTGTACAAGGAATGAGATCTAACATTAGAGTGGCTAACCTGCTCTGATACCAAATGTAAGAATCAGAGCGATTAAGCACACAGAGACAGTGAAAGATCAAGCAAACAGTTCAAGATAGAGCACAGAGATCAAACAGAACCAATCAAATTAGATCAGAAACAGATATTAACCTGCTCTGATACCAATTATAGGATCGGATATGTGGATGGATTAGATTAGAAGGGGGGGTTGAATAGATCTGACATCCATTAATGCGGAAGCTTAAGCATTTAAATTACTTCGAATCAGAATCAATTCATATATCAAATTTACTGATCTGAAGTGTGATTAGTGTGTGTGAGCAAATCAATTAGTAGTGTGAGTTAAATCCCTATGCATGCATCTAGCGTAATACAAAGTCAAACCATAATTCAAACCACTGCACAGAGGATTTTTAGGTGGTTCGGAAATCACCTCCAGAGACCCTACGTCCACCCCTCACACAGGGAGGCCACACTAGTCAAAACCTGAGTACACTCACACCGGAGCACGACGACTCCAAACACCCTTGAGCACGACGGCTCAATACACAATCTGGAGCACAACGACTCCAAAAACTTTGAGTACAATGACTCAAAGAAACACAGGAGATAGGTACGACGACCTACTCCACAAACCACTTATGAGTACACGACTCACAAGCACTTGAGCACAATGGCTCAACACCGTAGCACTACGACTCCCACCTTTGGACCATGAAAGATCCAAGTTCTGCTAGAACAAGCTCAGTTAGAGATAGATCCTCTAGCCCAATCTATCTCAATACAATGATAAAAATCAAACAAACATAATTAAGTGATCTGTGTAGAACACATGCACAGATTACACAATGAAAAACTAGATGAACACTCAAGAAAATAAATGAAATAGATGTGACTTGGATGTTTCTTGATGAAGAATACTTGTAGAAGCTTGGATTGCAGATGCTTGAAGGAATTCGTTGGAGATCTTCTTCAATCCACGATGCTCTGCTTCAGTGGCATCCGGATTGCTAGTTCTTCTTCTTCCTTTGTTGCTCTTCTGCTCCTCAATCTGATGGCGCTGCTCTGCTCCCTTTTTGGATGCTGATACTTTATCCTCTCTCCTCTTCTCTTCTCTTCTTCTTCACATTCTCCTTCCAAACAGCACTGTTCTGCTCCCCTTTTTCCCTTTCTGTAGCCGCCACACCCTTTTCTGGAGAAGTCTGGTCCCTCTCATCGTGGGATGCCCTTGGAGTACAAGAACATTTGTATTTATAGCCTCATATGTCCATAAGGAGCCTGGTGTATGTGGGCACAAAAACCTAGGTCCAATCCCCTAATTCCCAAGCAGCCATGTGTCCAGAGAATTCCACATTTTTGGGTTTCTGCCGGAGTGTGTCGACACTACCATTGAGTGTGTCGACACACTGTCCCAATTGTGCAAAAAGATCTTCTGGGAGATGGGTCTAGTGTCGACACCTCACTGGCTGGTCGACACACTGTCCCAGTCTGGCAACTGGGTCTTCTAGAGACTGGGTCTAGTGTCGACACTGCCAGAGAAGAATGTCGACACACTGACCTTGTCTTCATGAAATTGCTTCAGGATTGATACCCAGTGTCAATACCATCAATGGGTGTGTCGACACTACCATGACAAGAATTATATGTCCCTGAGAATTAAACACATAAACCATTAGTACAAGGGATTATCATGAAGGTATGTGATCTAATGTGTTTAGAAACATGTTTTTTAGCATTGTTATTATATAGGTGATGTATGTAAAATGTTCCAACCATTAAGCATTGAAATCACAACATGTCATCATTAAAATCACAATATGTCATCATTAAAATCACAATATGTCATCATTAAAATCCCAATATGTCATCATCAAAATCAAAGTGTGAGTGATGTTCATGGTCATCATTAAAATACAACTTTAGGAAATTCCAAAACACACTCAACCCAACAAATGTTTCCCTTGACGACCATATGTCGACACTTCTAATTCTGGGTGTCGACACCTTTTGTCAGGATTTCCTTTTTAGAGACTTGAACACTACTTAACCTTGGAGGCTGCCTTTGACGTGTCAACCTACAAAGGATCATGATTTATTCAAGATGGCTCGAACATTAATATGCAATGTATATGAGATGTTGTGATTTGAACTTATCTTAAGATATGGAAAATTAGATTTTCAGAGCTTCAACTGACAATCACCAAAATATGACATGCAAAGTCACACATGTAAGGCCCTCAATTCTGTGCATTTTATGACTGTTGTGATGTTTTATTTTTTCTGCCCGAAACTCTTCCTAACGTCAACATCCATTGACATTAAGCATTGACATTAAGGGCTAGTTGACGACAGCACTTGTGTCGTTACTGTTTGGCATGAAGATCTAGACGTCAACATTGATTGATGCCTATTTTTATTAGAGGCAGCAATGTGGCTGTTTATATCTCTAACTGCTTTTGGGATTCCAGATCTGTAACCGACCGTTTTCTCCAAAGATGGATTAGGACCCCCCCCCCCCCCCCCAATGGTTAGGACTCTAATGATCTAAGATTCCCTCGACCCTATTGGCTTTATAAACGAGTCATCTCTGCAAAGAGAGGACTTTGGCTCAAGAGGTTTTCTATGTTTTGGGGAGAGAAAGAGAGAACATGTGAGGGTTGATCCGGCGATCTTCGGCAATAAGGGAGACTCTACTGAAGGTGGAGGGGCTCTCCTGATGCCGGGGAGTCGACTACGTCAATGTAGAAGTCAAATCAAAGCGAGGAACGTCACCTCTTTGGCTTGGTCGAGGAGGACATCATCGCCAAAATTCGATCTTCAGGGGTTTTTGGAGAGGCAAGTGACTTAGGGGGTTCATCCCTAGACTTATCACCTAGAGTTTAGGAATTTTTCCAGATTCTTAATTCGTGTCTTAGACCCCCCAAATTCTGTGATTTTCTGTGTTCGGTCTGCACTTTCTGCAGACAAGAAGTTGACGGCAATCTTCTTGCCACCAAGCTCTTAAGTTAACGACAATCGATTGTGCCGTTAACCCACCTTAATGGCAAGCCCCTGCCGTTAAGTTCATCTAGTTTTACAGAATAGTGTTTTCAACCTATGTGATGTGATTTTTCGAGGGTTTGTGAATGGTTGCACATGTTATGAAATTTCTAGCTCATCAGGTATGTTCATTAGGTCAAACCAAGAATTTCTGTTAATTTTTTATCATGATTACAAATAATAGAATTTCTATTATGATAATTATGCATGTTATGATAGGTGTAAATTCGGAATAATATGTATGATGTATGATTTTGTTACAGAAATTTTCCATGAACTTAGGGTTTGTATACATGTTTTAAACTTGTTAGAATCATCTGTTCACTGTCTACCATGTCCAATTGAATTATCTTATTAAATTGCATGAGATATCTGTTAAATGTTAAAAATAGATATACTATCATTAAAACTCCAAAAACATTACCATCTAATATATTTGATGCGTGGAGTTTGTGGTTAAAATTTGAGTCTGATCTAACATGTTGTAAGTACTATTTTCAATTGTAAAGGCATTAAAAGCCATATTGAGCATGATCATTCAAGAAATGGTATTTTCAGTGGTTAGTATCTTGTTTAGGCACTGTTATGCATATTTTAATATTGTTAGACAGTCATGATAGGTTTTGTAACCTAAAATATATGTGTTTAAATTATAAGTATGTGAATGGACCAATAAGTGCATGTAAAATGATGTAAGCATGTGATTCATTCGAAATAATGTGACTAAGTGAATATGTGCCAAAATTGACACTGCTACCATAGAAGGATGTGGCGTCATACTGTAGAAAAGTCCCTTTGGGAAGGCTCAATGTGTATGTGATATCATGTGGGCATGAAGATGAAATCCTAGAGGTGGACAAGTACCACTAGTTAGGGTGGAGAGGACTTCTCCAAGTTCTGCGCAGTTACCAAGATTCGTCACTATAATGCCTAGGTGACGGGTATGTGTTATGTGATATGTGTGTCCTTCCTTATGGTGGTTCGGACTATGTGTCACGGTAAATAAACGTGTAAAGATGTGAACTATGTGTGAATGTGCAAAGTGATCATGTGAAAGTGATGTGTTAATGTGTTACATTGTGGAATATTGTGAAACCATGTGATCATGTATTTTTTATGTCAAAACAGTAAGAATAATGTGTGATATGTGTTATAAAAGCATGTGAAAAGTGTTGGACATCATGCTAGATTTACTAGTAAACATGTGTTTAATTCCATGATCAAGTTATTTGAAATATGTTATGATGAGATATAATTGATATCATGATTCAAATTAAATCCATGTGTAGATAGTATGTTATGAATTAACCATTGAAATTGTGACATGAACCATGCAGAAAAATTTCTTTTATGTTAAATTGAGTAGCATGAATGTGATATGTGTAAGGATGTGCCAGTAGGTTGCTTGTTAGGTCTTTATGAAGACTCATCCATGCTTTAACATACGGTGAGATAGGTGTTTCTGAGATAGAGGAAGAGTTGGTGAGGAGCGACTCCGAGCGAGAGGAGTACTGCGCTATTGGGGACTATATTTGTAGCTTGTAATTTCTATTTCCTAGTATGTGAACAATGTTACATTATGGACTTGTTAATTATGGACTTTGTTTGTTTCATTGCTACTATATAGACTATGGGATGTGTGTGATGATGATGGAATAAGAATCTATTTCATTTCTGCTGTACTTTCCTTTGTTATTTATGTATATCTCTATCTACTGTGTTGTGTTGGGTATATGTCCCACTATGACGACGCACTTTATATCGACATGGATTGATATAATCGTACCGGTATAAAGAGGGTTATTACATAGATTGGTATCAGAGCAACAGGTTGAGATTGTACATAAATAAGCCATCATCTACACAATATTTCAAATTCTTTATAGAATTAGTCTATACATGTGGAAAACATCTAATATATATATAATTTTTTAAACAAAGCCACTAGTGGGTCAGCGACAAGCAGAGTGCACCCCCTCCCAGCAAGAGGAAATGTTCTCACTCCACTCGGAGAGCACTAGAGGTAGTTAAGAAACATCTAATAATGAATTAAAGATAGTTAAGAAAGGATTAGAACTAAACAACTTAGATTCTAACTAAGTTAATTGTTTTACAGGCAATGGCGAGCCGTGTAGGCATGGTACCTAGGCTAGTAGGACGAGTAGAGACGTGAGGAGAGGGGTGAGCACATGCCCCAGCACCCCAGGGTCCCACAGTACTTCCTCCACCACCTCCTGTGGACTATGGAGTATTCCTGCAAGGCCTGGTCCAGGCGATGCAGACACACGCACAGGCCTAGGCTGCGTTACAGGCCTAGTTGCAGGCATAGGTTAGAGTTGTTAAATAGGGTGTAGACTGTTTTATTGATTGTGTGATTGCTTATGTGTTTGCTTGTTGTCTTAGGCTCAGGTTCCAACTTCAGTTCCCCAAGAGCATGGCCATGGTGGTCCATCCATCATAGAGAGGTTGAAGAGGATGGCTCCGCCTTCTTTTAAGGGGGAGAGTCAGCCCCTTCTGGCAGAGAGTTGGATGAGAGAGGTGGAGATTCTTCCGTGCTATCAGATGTGTGAAGAGGACAAAGTTAGCCTGGCGACTTACATGCTACAGGTACTTAGAGTATATGTACTTGTGTAAGATTAAGATTTTTAGATTAGTTGGTACTTAGGGGTTGTATCCTGTAGGAGAGAGCTGATGTTTGGTGGCCTCGGTGCTACGTATGAGGTACGAGGATGGTGCATTAGAGGTGACTTGGGCTGAGTTCACTAGACTCTTTCAGGCCAAGTTCATCCCCGAGCACATCTAGGAAAAGATGGAGCAGGAGTTCCTATTTCTCACACAGGGCTCATGACTGTCCTAGAGTACGAGGCCAGGTTTGCAAAGCTTTCCAAGTACACTCCCCACATTGTTGTAGATGAGCGTAGGAAGGCGAAGAAGTTCGTTATGGGGCTCAGACCATCACTCAGGTCGAGGCTGGTAGCATTTGACCATCAGACTTTAGACGAGGCTCTCAGCGTAGCATGCAGGCAGGAGAGCCAGATGGACTAGTACATGGAGGAGAAGAGGGCAGCCCAGAAGAGGTCAGTGCCACCTTTCCAGAGGCAGGACAAGAAGAAGGCAGCCGTGTACCAGCAGCCTCAGCGTATAGTAGCAGCTCCGAGCCAGTCAGCAGTTGCACCACAGACACCCTGCTTCAGGCCCAGTGACAAGAAGGAGTGTCCTCATTGTGGAAGGACACACGGCGACACAGAATGTTGGAAGCTACCAGAGAAGTGCCTGAAGTGTGGAAGCACCGAGCACCAGATCCGAGACTGCCCCAGACTTCAGTAGTCTTTGTAGAGAGGAGCGCCAGCCCCAGCAGTGGCAGTGGTAGCAGCACCAGTGACAGGGAAACCAGGAAGGCCTCGGGCCCAAGCCCGAATGTATCCGCTGGCACGTGAGGATGCAGAGCAGGCAGAGAACGTCAGAAAAGGTACTATTCTAGTTATGGGGGTGTATGATCGAGTGTTATTTGATACGGGTGATACACACTCGTTTATTTCCGAGCGGTTTGCTAAGCAGTTAGCAGCAGAGTCTAGAGTTGAGATAGAGGAGTTAGAGGTTCCCTTGTCTGTGCACACACCAGTAGGTACGATAGCGACAAGGAAGTGTATACCATCCTTACCTGTGTGCATTGAAGATCAAGGCTTGTTTGGGTGCTTCTACTTGCTCAAGATGAAGGACTATGATGCTATACTTGGTCTGGATTGGCTTGAGGAGCACTATGCCTTAGTGGATTGTAGGGGGAAGAAGATTACTTTCCGTATTCTAGGAGAGGAAGTTTCTCACATCCGTTTCCAAGAAATTGCAGGAAGGTTTGTGGATCTCCCGCCATGAAGCTATGAAGATGGTGAACAAGGGTTTAGACGCTTTTCCTTGCTAGTGTGGTCTTAGTTCCTAAGACCGAGCAGTCACCTACCCTTGGGGAGATTGAGGTTGTGCAGGAGTTCCCAGACATGTTCCCTGATGATTTGTCTGATTGCCACCAGCAAGGGAGATAGAATTCACTATAGAGTTGCTTCCAAGCACCTCACCTATTTCTAAGGCTCCCTACTGGATGGCACTTGCGGAGTTAGCTGAGCTGAGGAAGCAGTTGCAGGAGTTGCTTGACAAGGGGTTCATTCATCCTAGTGTGTCACCATGGGGCGCACTCGTTCTGTTCGTGAAGAGAAAGATGGTTCCGTTAGGCTGTGCATTGACTATAGGAAGCTCAACCAGGTGACAGTGAAGAACAAGTACCCCTTGCCACACATAGATGAGTTGTTCGATCTGCTGCAGAATGCATCAGTGTTCTCCAAGATAGATCTGCGATCCAGCTACCATCAGTTGAGGATGAAGGCAGAGGATGTGTCAAAGACTGCATTCAAGACCCGCTATGAACACTATGTGTTTCTTGTGCTTCCATTTGGAGTGACTAATGCCCCTGCACATTCATGGATCTCATGAATAGGGTGTTTAGGCCCTACTTGGATAGCTTTGTTGTGGTGTTCATAGATGATGTGTTAGTCTACTCCCCTGATGAGGCTACACACCGTGAGCATTTGAGGACAGTTCTAGAGGTTCTCTAAGAGCACAAGCTATATGCCAAGTTCAGCAGTGCGACTTCTGGATGCGCAAGGTTCACTTCCTTGGCATGTCATCTCAGGCGATGGAGTTGTTGTTGATCCAGCGAAGGTGCAGGCAGTGCTGTAGTGGGAGATTGTAGCAACCTTGATTTTTAAAATCTCAAATAAAATAAAATTTTAATTAATCAATATGATAAATAGAGTTAATTTAGAATAAAGAGAGAATGATTGAAATAAAAGGGAATTAAACCACTACCCAATAAACAAAAATAGAAATGGTTGTATAAATGGCCCAAGCATGAAAGAATAGGCCCACTTGTGAAGAGCCCATCTTGGGATGGGAGGTAATTTAGCCTAAATACAGAGTTAAATATTAATAAATAAATAAAGAAGAGATAATGCCTAATGGATGGTAATTATCCTAAATAGGAGTCCTCATCCCATCCTAACCCCTTGGCCATGAAATTAGGCCTCTTCCTTACCCTATTAGGTGGATAAATGCTAGAAATAATGGAGATAATAGGGTTTTCAGAGTTGGAGGAAAAGAGTGAAGGGTTATGCGCGAAATACACAATACGGTAATCTAGAAGGGGGGGGGGGTTGGAATAGATTACGGCAATTTTAAACTATTGATGGCTTCTTTTCGATGCTACAGCGATCTTAATGAAATTTGATTAGATTCGATTAAGTATGAGACCGCTTGAGTTGATCTAAGAGAACAGGAATCAAATGTGCGTATGAACACCGTGCCTACCAATCACTCATCGCAAAACGCGAACAAACCACAGAACACGATGATTTTAAGGGGGTTCGGAGTACACAACTCGTGTATCCTACATCCATCGTCCACACCCACACGCAGAAACGACTGCTTATGAGCGAGTTCAACACAACAACTCACCACACACACGTTGTCTGATGAAACCCTCAGAACAACCACAAATACGTGAATCAAGCACAAGGGATGCTCAAAACACAACCACACACACACACGATGGAATGGAAATTATGAGATGGAGAAGAATTAGGAATTAGGGAACAAATCCGGTTGGAATTCTTCTCGTGGATCGTCCAAAACGCTCTTCAAACTTCGATTGGATGTAGATTGATCGATGTAGAAGGTTGAATTGAACGACGATCCGGCTTCAGCTCCGCATAGAAGGTTTTCCACGACGATCTGGGCGGAAAGTTGAAGCAGAGCAGCAATTTGGGGCTTTTCCTCTTGATCCCTTGGAGGCTCTTGGATGGGAGGCTGCTCTCTGCGAATTTGGCTCCAAAAGGATGCTTATATAGTGTAGGAAAGGTGGGGGTCGTGGAGGAAGGAAACACCCGAGTGGGGCCGGATTTGGAAACTCAAAATCTCATGTTTCCGTCGTCTGTCGACAGGCGCACTCAGGCTGAGAACTGGGTTTCAGGAAATTGAGTTTCTGAGTGTATCTGTCGACAGGCAGTTTGCATCTATCGAAGATGCACTCAGGAATAGGAAACCTGAGCTCTGTCCTAGGTTGACTGTGTGTATCTATCGACAGGTACATTGCATCTGTCGACAGATACACTCAGAGATGCAAACCTAAGTTCTGTCTTGGAATGACTGTATGAATCTGTCGACAGGTACATTGCATCTGTCGACAGATACACCTCTTTGACAGATATTTGTGCTTTTTGCTCATTTCTTCAATGCCTCTTCAATGCTCCATGTTTCATGCTTGTGCACCTACATGCAAATACATTGTTAGTGATGTACATTGTATGATTTAGCAATGTTTAACTCAATCACTTTCATG
>CM024765.1:9373076-9492860 GCA_014218235.1 Colocasia esculenta | reverse complement strand
TGCACTTGTTCACATGTATGATTTTGTTTTCATATTCCTTTCATATTTATTTGGGTTTTAAATTTGATCTATGCATGTATAGCATTTTTTCACTGCACACACCTCACGAGAGCATGTTAAGCCCGTGTCAATGAACCTTCCCGTTCAAGACTTTGAGATTGATGTGCACGAGTCTTATTTTCAATGATGAAACGTGTATATCTAACTCAAAGTCTTGAATGGTCCCATTTTGGACAGTCTGTGAATGTTTGATAGCAGTTAGGTGGTCATTTATTATGTGTTTGTATTATTTGTTGAAAATTTCGAGTGCGTCTACTCACTCCTCTCTGATATACCTTTATTGATTTAGAATATTTTCTTAACCACTATTAGTAAGTGTTTAAGAAAATATCTTAATCAATAATATTTTTGGTATATCGGAGAGGTGTGGAGATGCTGCCGAAATTTTCAGCAAATAATACAAACACATAGTAAATGGTCATCTGAGTGCGATCAAATATTCACGATGGGTAAAAAGTGATAATCTTAATAATATATCCTACCTATTCATTTTGACTTACTCGAATGATGTGAGGGTGTGTTGGATTTTAACTCGTGACATGACATTTAATCTGTGTAGGAAAATGTCTTATGAGAATCGGTCATGGATGTACCGTGGAATAGTGAGTAATTGAAATCATTTATTTAATTATTATCTCTGTTAGTGCAGAAAGTTGAGTAATTTTATTTCTTTACAACGGAGGTTCGCGTTCACGAGACCCGAGGATCTCCCTCGAGCTCGCGTCGTCTGGGAGTCTACTGCCCAGACTAATTTAGAAAAGTCGATGTGGAGGCCCAAGACAAGGCAATGAAGACCACAGGCAACCGAGATCCTATAGCTTGGGTAGATTACGGCCATGTTTGGCTGAGGAGGGACTATTGGGAGTCCCTAATTTGTGAGCGTTGGGCTGCTGGACCATGGCAGCAGTGGTCACTGGCGGCAATACGTAACCGATCAACTCATCCGGAGAAGAATGTGCATACTAGTGGGTCCGTATCTTATGCGACCCATAGTCAAAAATTGGTAAGCATATTATTGTTCAATTGCTTAATACATTGATTATTATTGTGAAACTAACTAATTCTTTTGAATTGTAAGCATCACGAGTTCGAGCGTGCCCCTACATTTCGCGAGTTATTTGATCGGACTCATAAGCGGAAAGGGACGGATGACTATGTTAGAGAGAGTGCCCGTACGATCGCTGTAAGTCAAGCTATAAATTATGAATTCAATTAAGATATTCAAATAATTTATGGACAATAATTTAATTTTAATTTGTTCTGCAGGAGACCTATGACAGGACGATGGCGGAGCGCTATGCAGAGGGCACTCCCCAGCCAGACTTGGATCCAGAGGCTTGGGTCGACGCAGCAGGAGGGCCGAGGAAGGGTCGAGTGTACGGCTTTGGGGACAACCTAGATACTACTCTAATGTTGTCCTCATATGCGAGTTCGATCGCTTCTCCGGCATACGCAAGTTCATCTACTGCGTCCCCGTCAGGGTGTAGAGGAGATTAGATACCTCATTCGGGAAGAGCTACGGGCACATCTACAGACACAGCAGGTAGAGCTACAGACGCAGTTCGGCGATATGGTTCAGCAGTTGATCTCAACCATGCAGGGAGTACGCCCCACACAGCCAGCACCTCAGGTCAGTATTAGTATTAATTTCATATACTTTGGATGAGATGAAACCACTAAAGAATGTCAACAGGGAAAAAAAGAAATCTAAATTGATTAACCTAACATAAGTGTAAAGGGCGTTCATGTATTGACGGATCTTAAAAAAACTTTAAGTCTAAAGGGTCAAAACACACAACCCGGGGGTCCAAAATCCCAAATAGGGATCGGATCGGCGTGCCGTTTTCTCCGACACGACCGGGTGGGTTAAAGTGACGTGTGGGAACTAACGTAATCCATTTGGATCTCCGGATTAGGTTGGGCATTGAAATGACGAATCTAAAAAATAGCCAAGTATATATAAAGGGTCAAAACACACAACCCGGGGGTCCAAAATCCCAAATAGGGATCGGATCGACGTGCCGTTTTCTCCGACACGACCGGGTGGGTTAAAGTGACGTGTGGGAACTGACAGAATCCAATTTGGATCTCCGGATTGGGTTGGGCATTGAAATGACGGATCTAAAAAACAGCCAAGTATATATAAAGGGTCAAAACACACCCTGGGGGTTCAAAATCCCAAATAGGGATCGGATCGGCGTGCCGTTTTCTCCGACACCACCGGGTGGGTTAAAGTGACGTGTGGGAACTAACGGAATCCAATTTGGATCTCCGGATTGGGTTGAGCATTGAAATGACGGATCTAAAAAACAGCCAAGTATATATAAAGGATCAAAACACACAACCCGGGGGTCCAAAATCCCAAATAGGGATCGGATCGACGTGCCATTTTCTCTGACATGACTGGGTGGGTAAAGTGACGTGTGGGAACTGACGGAATCTAATTTGGATCTCCGGATTGGGTTGGGCATTGAAATGACGGATCTAAAAAATAGTCAAGTATATATAAGGGCTAAAACCTACAACCCCGGGGTCCAAAATCCCAAATAGGTCGGATCGACGTGCGTTTTCTCCCGACCGACCGGGTGTGTAAGGTCTCGGTCTTCGCAGATCCTTATTGGGTCTGTTAGAGGTTATGTGTGGTCGACGACAAGACCATTGTTGTTGACTTGGGGTTGACGGCCAGGGCTAGCCGTTGACTTGGAGTAAGCGTCCAGCGATGTTGACGTTTGAGTTGAACTCAACGACCAGCGTTGTGGACGTCAGGCTTTGGCGGTTCAGTAGGCGACCAGTGATGTTGACGTCAACTGGTCGGACCTGTTGAAATAGGGCATCCCGAGAGTAGAGTTTTTCCTTCTCTTTTCCTCTCCTTCCCTCCACCTTTGCTTTTCTTGATTTCCTTAGCTTCTGATGGTTGATGGGAGCTTGTGGGAAGGCCCTGGATCGCGTGGCGGTGCTTGATCGGGCGGGAAACGCGAAGAATTGTGTAATTCGCGCAGAGACTTCGGGGGGTTCCGGTGCGATTAGTGGTTGTTTGGGAGTTTATAAAGCGTTCTGAGGTAGGGACTTACCCCTACAGCCCTCCTTAGCAATCCAGCATGCTAATTTTGTGAATCTGTGCGAATTGGGTTTAGGGTTGGGTTGTACCATGCCGGAATTTGTGGTGTTTTTTGAACAATCTAGGCGTTAGACTGTTTAATTCTGATATTCTGGTAGTATAGATTGATGAGAGGAAGTGTTACCCTCCATCAGTCAGAGTTCTGTTGGGTAATTCTACCCAATTGAACTGATTCGGTTCAGTTCTGGGTTTAGGGGACTAAAGAGCTTAACGTCCACATCTGTTGACGTTGAGATTTTCAGGGGTAATATTGACGACATGTTCGATGGCCGTTGAGTCAGGGTAAACGACATGATGAGTGCCGTTTACTTATTATTGGCGGCAATCGATATGGCCATTAATATCCTATGTCCCAGCAGACTTAAGTGTTGTGTTTAGAGGTGATTGACATATGATGTCCGCCTTGATAACACATGTGGGTTAGGCTTAGAGTGTGACTCTGCCTGTGCATGTGAGTGACTAGTTGTAACATGAGTGTTCACTTACCGTTCGGAGTTCAGGCATTGAGTGTGTTCCATCTGTTGTACGCCCGTTGCGTTACTGCGTGCCCGTTTCTGTTGTGTTACCTAGACGTGGGTGCGACTCCTCTAGAGACGACTAGCGTGTGGTTGTCCTCCGCTAGTGAGCCAGGACGCCGAGTGCGACTCTGTCCTGTGCGTACTCCTTGTGGTGGTTTTGAGCCGGTCTCCGTGGAGCCCCTTCTCTACAACTAGGGTCAAGCGTAGGGGAAAAACCGGTCGTGGACCAGACGCGAGAGAGAGCATCTGTAGTGTGCACACGTGGCTGGGGTTGAGAGCCTCTGTGGTGACGGGACGCCGAGCCACATACCCTAGCTGAGTCCTACTTACTGTGTGTGTGTGAGTGTGTGTTACTGAGCCGCGAGGTTTACAGTTTTGTGTTGTGATGCGACGTGTACTTACTTTCAGTTTTTACTTTCCGCACTTTAGTTCTGTTACCGGTGGGGTTACTTTTCCCTACTAGGTCTCTTTTCTTGAGACTCACTCCCCCCCCTTTCAGGTGGGTCTTCGTCGACTCCCGTTCCAGGCGAGTCTAGCCACTCCGGTGTTGGTGCTCCTTAGCTGCAGTGAGTAGTACCTTTTTGTTGAACTTCTGTACTCTGTACTTTTGCTCGACTCTGAGTTTACATGTTATGTTATATAGTGGAATTTTACAGCTTTGCATGGTGTGTATCTTCTTATATTTAGTCTCCTCAGACATTCCTTCCTACCCTTCCGAGCTTGTCTCGTGGGTTAGCGGGTCAGAATTCGGGTTACTGGTTGTTACTGGTAATGCGGATTCTGGGTCGTTACAGTTTGGTATCAGAGCCTGGTCTGATGAGATATATAAGGAAATACCCATCATGTTACTCAGAGTACAAAGAGTACAGTAGCAGCTAACTAGCCCGAGGTAGTTAGTGTATTTATGTGTGTATTTTTGCTCTGTGTAGTACTATGGCACCTAGGCGACGTCCTAGAGAGGGAGTGGCTGAGCAGGTGACTCGTCAGGAGGCTGGAGATGCTCCGCCACCTCAGCAGACGCAGCCTTTGCCATAGGACGCACACAGTGGTATTGTTCCGCCGCCGCCACCACCTCCTCAGGTAGCTCAGGGATTAGACATGACTCGATTTCTTGAGGGGATGGCTCAGTTTGTTGCTCAGCACCGTGAGGCGCCGGTACCCCAGGGTGGTACTGGGAAGGTGTTGAGGGAGTTCTTGCAGTTTCAGCCTCCTCAGTTTTTGGGCCAGCCTGATCCAGATGCAGCGCGGGCATGGTTAGATGCAGTGGAGCGGACTTTTCGTTCCATGGAGTGTGTTCCCGAGGAGCGAGTGCTGCTAGCCAGTTACCAGTTGCAAGCGCAGGCGTTGTCTTGGTGGTCCTCTGAGTGGGAGACTACTTTTCAGTCTCGTCCACTTAGGCAGATTCCCTGGCAGGAGTTTGTCATTTCTTTTGAGAGAGCCTTCTGTCCTACTTACGTTCGGACGGAGAGGTTGTACCAGTTTCTGGATTGCAGCAGAGAGACTTTACTGTGGTGCAGTACAGGGCCAGATTTGTAGAGCTAGGTCGTTATGCTCCGCAGATTATGGCAGATGAGGGTCTGAGGACTCAGCAGTTCGTGAGAGGCTTGAGGCCAGAGCTCAGGCAGGCGCTGATAGTTGCTCGTGTCACAGACTTGGACGCGGCCTATCAGACAGCGGCAGCGTTGGAGGCAGACACTTTGCGGACTCGTGCTCGGAGCGCAGAGGTTCAGACACAGGTAGTTCCTTCTCAGCCTCGACAGCAGCAGGGTAGTGTGCAGACGACCCCGAGGACTGCGACTTCCTACGCGTCCACTTCTACTGGGACGACGACGAAGTCAGGATCTCGGAGGAAGTTTCGGCGTGATAGGAGGCAGGCAGAGCAGAGATAGCAGTCGGTTGGGAGTGTTCAGTAGCCGACAGGACAGCCTTCGTAGCAGGTACAGTGTACTTTTGCTGGTCAGTGTTACCGGTGTGACCAGATAGGTCACATGGCGCGAGATTGTCCTTTGCTACCTCGTGTGCCGCAGCAGCAGATCCAGTCACAGCCCCGAGTGCAGCAGCAGCAGGCACCTGTGCAGCAACGTTAGCAGACCGGAGGTTCTGGTGGGTCGAGAGGTAGAGGTCGTGTTACTCACTTGACCCGTGCAGACGCAGAGGCAGCTCACCTGGTGGAAGGTACTGTTTCAGTTTTTGGTTGTACAGCTAGAGTTTTGTTTGATTCCGGTGCCTCTCACTCTTTTGTGTCTGAGGAGTTTTTAGACTCCCTTGGAGAGTTGAGTTCAGGAGAGTCTGTTGAGTTAGCAGTAGAGTTGCCGACAGGGGACTTTGTCCTTACGTCCTATTGTCTCGAGGAGGTACCTGTGCAGTTGCAGGATCAGTGGTTGTCAGCTCGTCTGTTTGCTTTGCAGTTACATGACTATGATGTGATTTTGGGTATGGACTGGTTAGAGCGGTATGGTGCAGTGATGGATTGCCAGAAGAGAGTGCACTTGCGGATACCTGGGGAAGCGGCGTTCTACTTCCAGGGTATCGTACCTCTTACTTCTCGCTTTTTAGTTTCTGCTTTGAGGGCAGGGAGGTTACTTGCTTCTGGTGTCAGGGTTTCCTAGTTTCTGCAGTTGCACTCTTGACCAGATTGCCTCGGAGTGGGGGACATTCCGTAGTGAGTGAGTTTCCGGATGTTTTTCCGGAAGAGTTGCCTGGTCTACCACCAGAGAGAGAGATTGAGTTTACTGTAGAGTTGGTTCCTGGCACTGTACCTTTTGCACAGGCACCGTACCGTATGGCACCAGCAGAGTTGAGGGAGTTGAAGAGGTAGCTTGAGGAGTTGCTGGAGAAGGGCTATATTCGTCCTAGCTTTTCTCTGTGGGGGTCTCCTGTTTTGTTTGTCCGGAAGAAGGATGGTAGCCTGAGATTGTGTATCGATTATAGGAAGCTAAATCAAGTGACCATCAAGAATAGGTATCCTTTGCCTAGGATTGATGATCTCTTTGATCAGCTTCAGTCTGCTCGTGTCTTCTCGATGATTGACTTGAGGTCGGGCTACTATCAGTTGCGGATTAGAGATTCTGACATTGAGAGGACTGCTTTTCGGACCAGATATGGACATTTTGAGTTTTTGGTGATGCCGTTTGGGCTCACCAATGCTCCAGCAGCCTTCATGGATCTGATGCACCGGGTGTTCCACCAGTTCTTGGACCGGTTTGTCGTAGTGTTTGTTGACGACATTCTGGTGTACTCCGTTTCGGAGGAGAGCACGCCGAGCACCTGAGGATCGTGTTGCAGACTTTGTGAGAGCACCAATTGTATGCCAAACTTAGTAAGTGTGAGTTTTGGCTACAACAGGTTCACTTTTTGGGGCACGTGATCTCAGGTGAGGGAGTTTCTGTAGATCCAGCGAAGGTTGAGGCAGTTTTGCAGTGGGAGAGTCCCAGATCTGTGTCTGAGATTCGTAGCTTTCTGGGTTTGGCAGGTTACTACTGCAGATTTGTTCAGATTTTTCTCAGGTTGCTGCACCCTTGACTCGGTTGACGAGAAAGGAGTTCCGTTTGTGTGGTCGGAGCAGTGTGAGCAGAGCTTCATGAGTTGAAGCGACTGCTTACGTCGGCGCCAGTTCTTGCCTTACCTTCAGGTGAGGAGGTTTTGAGGTTTGCACAGATGCTTCAGGTGTTGGTTTGGGTACGGTCTTGATGCAGCAAGGCCGAGTGGTGGCTTATGCGTCTCGCCAGCTTAAGCCCCACGAGGAGTTACCCGACCCACGACCTAGAGCTTGCAGCTGTGGTGTTTGCTTTGTGGATTTGGCGTCTTTACTGTACGGAGTGAGTTTTGTAGTCCGTACCGACCACCAGAGTTTGAGGTACCTATTTTCTCAGAGGGATCTGAATATGAGGCAGCGTCGATGGATGGAATACCTGAAAGACTATGATTTCAGCATTGAGTATAAGCCTGGAAAGCGAATGTAGTTGCAGATGCCTTGAGTAGGAAAGCACAGATGAGTCATCTGATGCTTAGAGAGTGGCAGTTGTGGCAGTCTGCGCGACAGAGGGTCTTTCAGAGTCTCGTCCAGTCGTCGCCAGTCTGGTTGGGCAGTTTGTTAGCGGCTCCCGCCGTTGTGAGACAGGTTGCTGAGGCTCAGCAGGTCAGATCCCGAGTTGTGCAGTGTGTTACTTCTCCCAGAGGTTGAGCTTTGCGAGGACGGGACCGTTAGGTTCCGAGATAGACTCTATGTTCCTGTTGAGGAGTCTATCAGGAGAGTTGTCTTGCAGGAGGCACATGGTTCCAGGTACTCTATTCATCCAGGGTCGACTAAGATGTTTCACAGGTTGAGACGTCAGTTTTGGTGGCCTGGGATGAAGAGAGACATAGCGGCTTTTGTTGCTAGGTGTTTGGTCTGTCAGCAGGTGAAGGCCGAACATCAGCATCCAGGAGGACTTGTGCAGCGTTAGAGATTCCGATGTGGAAGTGGGACCATGTGACGACTGACTTTGTTTGTGGTTTGCCGAGAACAGCTGGAGTTTTGACAGCATTTGGATTCTTGTGGACAGATTGACGAAGACTGCCAGATTCTTGCCTGTCAGACTAGTTGGGGTGTGAGTAGGTTGGCCGCGTTGTACGTAGAGCGGATAGTTCCCTTGCACGGAGTGCCGATCTCTATTGTGTCAGACAGGGATCCTCGCTTCACTTCTGGGTTCTGGCACAGTTTCCAGAGAGCTTTAGGGACAGAGTTGGCTTTTAGTTCCGCCTACCACCCTCAGTCAGACGGTCAGTCAGAGCGGGCTATCCAGACTTTGGAGGACATGCTTAGAGCTTGCTGTCTGGAGTGGCAGGGGTCGTGGACAGCTCACTTGCCGTTGGTCGAGTTTGCATATAATAATAGCTATCACTCCAGTATCAGTTTGGCACCATATGAGGCTTTGTACGGACGACCGTGTCGCACTCCTCTTGACTGGTTCGAGGTTGGCGAACGGGTTGTCACGGGCCCGAGTTGGTTCAGCAGGCAGTTGAGGTAGTTCAGCTTGTGAGACAGAAGCTTCAGTCAGCTCAGAGTCGGCAGAAGAGTTATGCAGATCAGCGCAGACGACCGCTCGAGTTTCAGGTAGGGGACCAGGTGTTTGTCCGTGTGTCTCCTATGAAGGGAGTGGTGAGGTTTGGTAGGCGTGGGAAGTTGAGTCCTCTCTTTATTGGACCTTTCACCATTTCTGAGCGTGTCGGAGGTTGGGCATATAGACTTGAGCTTCCGTCAGAGTTGGCAGCAGTCCACGATGTGTTTCATGTGTCGATGCTTCGGAGGTATCTTTCTGACGAGTCTCACGTTCTCCAGAGTGCAGAGTGGTCTGAGGTGACTCCAGTGTTGACTGTACCAGAGTTTCCGTTGCACATTGAGGATCGCCGAGTTCAGAGGTTGAGGAACAAGGCTATCTCTTTAGTTCGTGTTGCGTGGCAGCGACACTCGGTGGTGAGTCGACATGGGAGCGGGAGGACGAAATGCGCGAGCAGTTTCCGTACCTCTTTGGTGAGTCTTCTTTCTTTATGTTGCTTGAATTTTGAGGGCAAATTTCTTAAGGGGGGAGGGCTGTAAGGTCTCGGGTCTTCGCGGATCCTTATTGGGTCTGTTAGAGGTTCTGTGTGGTCGACGACAAGACCATTGTCGTTGACTTGGGGTTGACGGCCAGGGCTAGCCGTTGACTTGGAGTAAGCGTCCAGCGATGTTGACGTTTGAGGTTGAACTCAACGACCACGTTGTGGACGTCAAGGCTTTGGCGGTTCAGTAGGCGACCAGTGATGTTGACGTCAACTGGTCGGACCTGTTGAAATAGGGCATCCCGAGAGTAGAGTTTTCCTTCTCTTTTCCTCTCCTTCCCTCCACCTTTGCTTTTCTTGATTTCCTTAGCTTCTGATGGTTGATGGGAGCTTGTGGGAAGGCCCTGGATCGTGTGGCGGTGCTTGATCGGGCGGGAAACGCGAAGAATTGGTGTAATTCACGCAGAGACTTCGGGGGGTTCCGGTGCGATTAGTGGTTGTTTGGGAGTTTATAAAGCGTTCTGAGGTAGGGACTTAACCCCTACAACCCTCCTTAGCAATCCAGCATGCTAATTTTTGTGAATCAGTGTGCGAATTGTGGTTTAGGGTTGGGTTGTACCATGCCAGAATTGTGGGTGTTTTGAACAATCTAGGCATTAGACTGTTTAATTCTGATATTCTGGTAGTATAGATTGATGAGAGGAAGTGTTCCCTCCATCAGTCGGAGTTCTGTTGGGTAATTCTACCCAATTGAACTGATTCGGTTCAGTTCTGGGTTTAGGGGACTGAAGAGCTTAACGTCCACATCTGTTGACGTTGAGATTTTCAGGGGTAATATTGACGACATGTTCGATGGCCGTTGAGTCAGGGTAAACGACATGATGAGTGCCGTTTACTTATTATTGGCGGCAATCGATATGGCCGTTAATATCCTGTGTCCCAGCAGACTTAAGTGTTGTGTTTAGAGGCGATTGACATGTGATGTCCGCCTTGATAACACATGTGGGTCAGGCTTAGAGTGTGACTCTACCTGTGCATGTGAGTGACTAGTTGTGACATGAGTGTTCACTTACCGTTCGGATTTCAGGCGTTGAGTGTGTTCCGTCTATTGTACGCGCGTTGCGTTACCGCGTGCCCGTTTCTGTTGTGTTACCTAGACGTGGGTGCGACTCCGTCTAGACGACTAGCGTGTGGTTGTCCTCCGCTAGTGAGCCAGGACGCCGAGTGCGACTCTGTCCTGTGCGTACTCCTTATGGTGGTTTTGAGCCGATCTCCGTGGAGCCCCTTCTCTACCGCTAGGGTCAAGTGTAGGGGAAAAACCGGTCGTGGACCAGACGCGAGAGAGAGCATCTGTAGTGTGCACACGTGGCTGGGGTTGAGAGCCTCTGTGGTGACGGGACGCCGAGCCACATACCCTAGCTGAGTCCTACTTACTGTGTTGTGTGAGTGTGTGTTACTGAGCCGCGAGGTTTACAGTTTTGTGTTGTGATGCGACGTGTACTTACTTTCAGTTTTTACTTTCCGCACTTTAGTTCTGTTACCGGTGGGGTTACTTTCCTTGCTGGGTCTCTTTTCTTGAGACTCACTCCCCTCCCTTTCAGGTGGTCTTCGTCGACTCCCGTTCCAGGCGAGTCTAGCCACTCCGGTGTTGGTGCTCCTTAGCTGCAGTGAGTAGTACCTTTTTGTTGAACTTCTGTACTCTGTACTTTTGCTCGGACTCTGAGTTGTACATGTTATGTTTATATAGTGGAATTTTACAGCTTTGCATGGTGTGTATCTTCTTATATGTAGTCCCTCAGACATTCCTTCCTACCCTTCCGAGCTTGTCTCGTGGGTTAGCGGGTCAGAATTCGGGTTACTGGTTGTTACTGGTAATGCGGATTCTGGGTCGTTACAGGGTGGGTTAAAGTGGCGTGTGGGAACTGACGGAATCCAATTGGATTTCGGATTGGGTTGGGCATTGAATGACGGATCTAAAAAACACCAAGAAACGATGTCTAAAAATAGTATCTAATTAAACTTGAGAAATAATCACATATTTTAAATTTAATTTTTGAAAATAATATATGTCTTTTAATTATTATTATGTTCTCATATTAATTTTTTTTAATATAGGATCCACCTCTGGCACCTGACGCTAACGAGGCAGGGACAGCAGACGATCCAGCAGATCTGTCTTGATTTTTTATATTTATTATTTTGTATGGTTTTATATTATTGTATTTTATGATTTTATGTTGATCGTGAGTATTTGTGAAATTTATGAATATTGTAGCAGGTTTGAAAAATCTTTTTTATTTGTCAATTTTAAAAATATATATACTGCACATTCCGACGGATTTTCCGATGGATAAATATCCGTCGGAAATTCTAATTACCGACGGAAAACATCAGTCGATAATTCCGTCTATAGTTCTGACGGCCTTTTCCGACGGGTTACTGATTTACCGACCGGGACTGTCTGTCGGTAAATACTGACTGTATGTCTGACGGTATTTCCGACGGACTCATCCGTCGGCGTTTTCCGACCGCTTTCCGACGGAATTCTCTTCCGTCGGTAATTTCTGACCAACCATTTCCGACGGACCATTTCTGACGAGCTTCGGATGGAAATCTGTCGGAAGGATGATGTTCCGACGGATTTCCGTCGGATTTCCGACGGATTCTTTCCGTCGAAAATGCCGCATTTTCTTGTAGTAAGCCCTTAGTCCTGTTGGATATGAAAGTCAAGTGTTCAGGATGACCGATACCTTCCTTTAATAACTCAACAAACCATTACCAGCTGCCCCCATTCTCACTTTCCACAATGGCAATAGCAATTGGAATAAACAATTATTTCCATCTATACACTTTGCAGCAAGGAGTGCACTACGAAAAGTGGACTTCATGTGACACCCATCCAATCCAACTAAGGGCCTCTACCTCTTTAACCCCTCAAATGATGCATTAAAAGCCATGAAAAAATGTTTAAATGTGAAATCCTCTTCCAACTCAAACTTCACAATGCTTCCAAGGTTCCTAGACAATAACTCATTATGTAAACTGGGTACTTGGGCGTACATATCTTCCCATGAACATGTATCATGGTTGTGGCTGAAACTTTGGCCTTATAAATTCTCATGTATGGTAAAGCAACATGATATCTTCGTTGTATCCTTCTTCCAATTTCTCTAACATTAAGGTCCCCCTCATTCTTTAGCCATGGAATGCATTGGTGTGCAATCCAATTCTTCATGGCCATGGCATTGTTACGCCTACTTCTAACACATATATATGCTCACCATGAATTGTCTTCACCTGAAATGTGCGCCCACCCCCCACCTTGAAGCACGCAGTTGCCAACTGCAATTTTGCCCTTTACAAGTCACTGTCACTCTTAATGGCTCAGATCTCACATAATTTACACTAAATTCATTTAGGATTGCATATTGAGATAATGCAAGCCTAAAGTCTGCAACACTATCAAATGAAGCACCCGGTGACATAGCGGGCATATCCTCGTCAATGAAGACATCACCCTCCTCATCTTCCTCAACAAAATCACCCACTGATTCATCACTAGACTTAGAACTAAAGTTGTAATCACTATATTCTATCCTGACTTTTGTATTTGACATGAGATCTAATAGGATCTCAGTTTCACATTTTGATTCAAGAGGGACAATAGAATCATCTAGACCATCCAGTTCTTCTACTTGTAATGGCACAAAAGCGTAATCCCTACTAGCATACACCTTGATGACATTCTTAGAGCTAAATTTCTCAAACATTTCCATAATGTGCCAATAATTTTCAAGGTGCTGAAATTTTTTTTTCTCTCAAATTAGCATACTCAGCCACATAATAAATCTCACTAACCTCCTTAAATAAACCCTGGCCTACCAATTGCAACTCAATCATATTTACATAATCTATGTTCCAAGTTAAAGACCGTAGCCTAAATCTCTGTGGTGACAACCTACGTTGCCCATCCAATCCCTTTACTACCTTCCAATGACCCCCAAAGTACAATTCTATGGTAAATGAATCATCCATTATATCCTGTACAAAATGTAATATACCATAGCTCATA
Organism: Colocasia esculenta; assembly: GCA_014218235.1. Taxonomy (NCBI): domain Eukaryota; kingdom Viridiplantae; phylum Streptophyta; class Magnoliopsida; order Alismatales; family Araceae; genus Colocasia; species Colocasia esculenta. The sequence continues at coordinate 9,479,572 of CM024765.1, read as the reverse complement.
CATTAGACAGTTAAAAAGTAATCACAATAAAAAATAATTATTAATTTGGTGATTGTTAACAAATAAATTAAAATTTGAAGCAAACTCACCAAACAGTGCATGTTCCCAGTGACCCACAAACACTATGTTTACTTCATGCACATTTTAAAAGGCAACAATGATTAGGGGAACATATATATAGTTGACAAAGGGGGGCATGTGGTCCTACCTACCCATTAAAATGGCATAAAGAGAGGAACTCACATACATTTTGAGATGCACACAAAGAGACATAGAGGAAGATAGGGACATTTCAGATAGGAGTTCAAATGAAATCCTACCTCAGAAACAAAACCACCTCAACTGAAACAATAGAGCTGGATCGTTTGCCTATGACTGCATGGACGATTATTTTCCTCAGCTCGAACGATTGTCTTCCTCAATCATCTTCCTCGCTCTTCCTCAAACAAAACCCTACCTCTCTTGCACATTCTCAAAAGGGGACTAGTTTGAGTACCGGTGCTCGACAGAATTGAGGAAGGTGGGCAGTTGGGCAGGTCTATCAATACTAACCCTAGGGGTAGGTTAGACATTTCCAATCACTAACTCACTTTTTTTATATCAAGGTAATGATACCAACACGGCGGGGTACATTGGCATCTACTAATAAATTTTGGGCATATTACGATATATTTCATAAAAGTAGGGGTATGTAGGTAATTCTATAAGAGTTTAGAGATACATAGGTAATTTTTCATAATTGTTTTTAAAATTAAAGTAGTCATTCTGACAGATTCAACTTCGTGCTATGTAGGGCTGCCAATGGATCAGATTCAAATCGGAAATGTGTGTTTCTTCTTCCGCTTCTTATAAAAAATTTCAGAGTCAGAAACTGAAATGGGAAAGGGTGTTTGTACTTCCACATCTATTTCCTCTTTAAGTCAAAAAAAATAAAAATAGAAATGGAAATAAACGAAAACTTTGGACGCAACAACATTTATAATGAGAATAAGTTTATAAATTTATAATCACATTGGTTATTAAATTTATGAATAGTTTCAATATAAATTTAATAATCTACAAGTATAGATAACTGACAATAATAAATAAAAATATATCTTCTACCATATCTTTTCAATCACATACATTATAATGACCTTTATTAAATGAAGTATGACAAAATCAAATTTGTATAGTAATATCATATACTTATATATAATGGTTAAGTAATAGATAGTCGACATATGTACGTATGGAGATTATCACAAAATAAACTATCATATATGATAGAATGAGATAGTGACCACTAACCACAAGACTTGAAAAAAGGCTGAGAAGTTTTTTGAGAGCGAGGATCGAAATTGTTGGAAGAAGCACGACCCATTTTGAAAGAGGAGGGAGTATTGGAAGGTCCTCTATGACAAATGGGCTATTCCACAATGAATAGAAAATCCCAAAAACCAAAAGCAACCAAGTTGTACAACCAAATAATAATGTGCATGCGAGTGGGTCCATTTCTTTCATGACCCATAAAGAGAAAGTGATAAGTAGTATTGTGATTTTCTTTTATTTTATTCATATTGTTCTCATTTATTTTCTATGAATTGTAAAATAGATTCAACATCCCTTATCATTTCGCAAGATATTGACAGAACCTATAAGAAGGGGATTGATTTGTTCTTCATGTGAGGGAGGTTGTTAGATAGCGGTAAGTTTACATATATAATTTTTTGTTTAAATTTTAAATATGAATAAGTAATATAAATTTATAATTTTTAAATTTATCTTATAAGAGTCATAAGATGGACATATGATTGAGAAGTATGAGGAAGATATATCTGTAGCTAGAGTTAGATCCTAAGGAATGGGTGATACAGTAGACCTATCAAAGAAAGGTGGATTGTACGATTTTGGAGAGAGTTTGGGATAGACTTTTTGATAGATTCAAATTCTGTCAGAAATTTTTTGACAGGGTTAATTTTGTCGAAGATATTTCTGATGGAATTTTTGATGGAACGGTATTTTGTTAAAACATAAGTTAACTTTTTAAAGAAAAAAAGGACTTTCTTTGGATGGAAATATATCTGCCAGAAAAGTTCCAACAAAATTTTTGACAAATTAAATCAGTCAAAATTGTAATTTAGGTGAGATTTTTTGATGAAGTTGGCAGAGGAAATTTTTTGTAAAAAAATTTCGACAGATTTTCAATCGATGTAGTTTTATTTTTCATCAGCAATTAATGACTATGATATTTTGGTGACTATTTTTCGTTGAAAATCCGTCCGTAAATCTCTTCCCAATGGATTTTCGGAATGTGATGGTAAAAAAAACTATTTTTTCTTGTAGTGATTAGGTCCGTAAATGGGGAGCTCAGTTGATTTATTAAGACTACTTCTGAGCTTTTATCGAGCTGTTAATCAACTTATTCAGGTTGTTTACAAACTTCAGTTGTTGTTTAGCAGTTTCTGATATGATTATTTCTTTTAGTTGCTGTTTAGCAACTTGTGATATGATTATTTCATTATGCAACAAATTGAAATATTTCCAACTCATGATAAATTGTCCGATAACAATTCCAAAAGCGATTGTGTAGGGTTAATGCAATATATCATCTTCTTTGTCTATTCAGGCCGCTTGTGAGTTGTTTAGAAGATTGTAATGTGATTATTCATTAGATAATAGTTGAAATATTGCCTGTTGAACAAATGATATATATATGAGCTTCAGAGGCTTGATTCTTCCTGTTTGAAACTATCCATTAGAAAATAGCCGTTGATCTTTAGATGTTGCACACCTTGAGAGTTCTGTTATGACCATCAATCTTTCAGTTCTTAGAGTCCCAACGTCTTCAGGTTATGTGGGTAGTCTCATGGCTTGATAGACAACTTCATTTATGTTCTATAAACTTCATGCTCGAGGTTGAAAGCTAAGCATGCTTCATTAATATTCTACAAGCCTAGAAGAACAAGAAGGACACATATAACTCCATACTTTCGGGGTTAGGTGAGATAAAAATATAAAGTATGAAGGAGTTCAGACAGATAGAAGTTCAGAGCATTTAAAGATAGACAGACAGTTGTATCCTGAAAGTAAGGAAGTCCTGACAGTGGTAGGTGAGCTCTGACAGATAGCTCATGCTGCTTATACCTACCATCGCATTTACTGCATAGCAACTGTCAAATGGAGATGAACTAACTTCTGACATTAAACAAGAGATCACATTATAAAATTATTTCAGATCTTAACAAAGATATTTTATATGGTCATTTTGAATATAATTTTCCTGCCTAACAGAATATTTAAATGGTGATAGCAAAAAGAACATTATTATGTAAGACATATAAGTGTCATTCATTCTGTAAAGGATCCAATAGGGATAATGACATACAATAAAATAACCAAGATTTATGATTACATGGATTTTGTTGAATGACGGATAACACAAGCATTATTTAAGTACAAGTACACAGGAGTTGATATGATACTTCGACTTTAAAGGAGGAGTTCAAGACAAGAACTTCGACTATATAGAAGTCGCAGTGAGTCAGTGGTTGATAATAGACTTCAACTTTTTGAGAGTCAGAGTGATAATGTTTATCAATGACATACTTCGACTTTTAGGGAGTCGGAGTCAAGTACTTCAACTGTCTGGAAGTCGCAATGAGATATCAGACTTCGACTTCTGGGGAGTCGGAGTTTGTTCATCAATTGATATCATACTTCGACTTTTAAACAATCGGAGTAAGATCTAGTCAACAAGACTTCGACTTTTCTGAAGTCGGAGTAAGGTCCGACTTCGACTGTTAAGGAGTCGGAGTAGGGTTCAGTTAAGCAAATGATGTAAGGACTTCGACTTTTAGGGAGTCGGAGTCAAGCCAGACTTCGACTTTTTCAAAGTCGGAGTACTTCCTGTTTGTTCAACAATTGATACAACACTTCGACTTTTCTAGAGTCGGAGTCCAGAGTCGGAGTTAGTATGGTATATAGTATACGTTGTAAACTTAGAGAAATTTTCGTGAGACAAATGTTGATACTCACAATATTGTACATGTCATATTTCTTTTTATACAATAACTTGTAGTATATTCTAATAGATTTAATTGTAGAAAGTCTTAAAAGATTTTGTCATAACAAAAAACCAATACTTTAAAATATTTAACAATATTTTAAGAGATAGTTCTCAACACACATGAATCATATATTTAGTCAATTATGAGAAGTATAAGTTTATGTTCATTACCAGAAGTTAGGCCATTAATTTTTCTGAGTACATCGCCAATTTTATATCATTATTGTGATTTGTGCAGAATACTGCAATTAAAACTTGATCGGATGAGGTCTGATGGATGCTATGAAATATTGTGCAAGTGCAACATTAATTCGAGGGAAATGGTTTCATCACCAAAGCTTTTTTGGGGGATAGCCGGTCATCTTTGATGGGAGAGAGCACTAGAGAATTTGCAGGAGTTAATGGCACAGACAGTGGCGAATCTAAAATTTTTAGTCATGGGTACACTCTTAAACATATTTTCTTGATCCAGTGAAGTCACTAATGGTGAAACTTTACATCACTAATGAAAATTTTTGACGGAATCAAACATCCGGTCCATTTTTTGCCATCTTATTTAATTTTCAGTCCCATGACTGTTCAAACATAATTTTCAGTCCACAATCTTGAAAAAAATAATTTCCGGTCCAAATTAGCCATAGCCGTTAGTTCCTCACCGTTTCTATGGCTAAAAGACTGAAATATCCCTGTTAGGGTCCTCACTCGAGTACCTGAGTCTGCAGCAGCCACTAGAGACCACGCGCGTCTCCCCCTTCTCCTGCTGTATTGTCTTGTCCCTGTCGCTGCTCTCTAGGGCTCGGCAGTACCATCGATACGATCCCTCCCTCCTGTGTAACCATGCGCTGCGCTTGCAGGAATGGCGACCACCCCTCCTCCCCCGACCCCCCACCGCGGGGTGGGGTAGTGACCTCCGTGGCAGAACCCGCAAGGCTTTCACATCGAGCTTTTGGGCACTAGGCACTGCACGCGCGCGCAGGCGGCCGTGCCACCACCCTCCCCGTGCCGCCACCACCGTCCCGGCGACACGGCCGTGAATTCCGTCGAACACCGTGGCCGACCCCCCCCCCCCCCCCCCCTTCCTCTTCGCACCACCACATGCATGGATCACCTAGGATTAGAGCCTATAACCATGGCCTTATTGCCCATCCTTCCCAGAAACAACTCGTTAGAAATCATGAGATGGGCGAGCTAGAGTTCTTCACGAGGTACTACCTTTTGGAGTGTGTCTGTATGACACTACATATATACCATATGTTTCTTGTTGAGATATCGGACACACACACCATGGCTAGCTAGCTTTCCGTGGTACAAATCCTTGGCAGGGTGGGCATAAAGATCTGCCCTTGTCTTAAACATCTAATTACCATTATTTCATGCGCATGCCTTGGCTTTAAGGTACCGCTTCCATGTGGCCTGCGTACGTGGGTTGGCACCTTCCCACCTCCCCCCACCTTCACACAGATCTTTCATTCAGCTCACATTCTAGATGCTCCTTCACATATCCCCGTCGAGATCAGGCATCAACTCAAATATAGCCCTCAATATAAACACGCCCCCCCTACACACACACCAAGGTTGTTTCAGTGCTCTCATGAAACTTACAGAATAGATCTAAGCGGAAAGAGCTGGTCCTTCCACCGGCACTAATCAAAACTTTGGCAAAACTTTGTACCCTTCGGTCCGGACCAATGCAGAAAAGTCGTAGAGGCTGAGTAGACGGAGCAGGTTCGCCGCCAGAGAAGGCTTGCGAGGGGCGAGGCAGGGCTGAGGGGGCTGAGGCTGTGGGCTGAAGGGGGCAAGCCAGTGTCAACAGAAAGGTTTCGGGGGAAAGCGGTTCGGGGTTAGATCAGGGGTAGAATGGGGATTGTAAAAGAATACATATGAGAGATACAGAATAGTTTTAAAAATAAGAAGTTAACAGATATTGGATTTAAAATTAATTTTTTTAAAAAATAGAGTTAAAATGAATTAAAAATATATTTTTTAGACCGGAAGTCAAATTCCTAAAATTTTTCGATCTAGTGGGTTACACGATCCCGCTGGCCTCAAAGTGGCTCCGCCACTGGGCACAAACTTCAATGATGGGGAACTTCATACATAGGAACCTACCATAAATCCGTTGCACGTTTTGCATTAATGGATATATTTGGCACCACAAAGAATGGGAGAATTTGTAAGCAGGGCAGGATATAGCCTCATTATGTAGTAGGAATATGGTGTAGTTGGCGGAAGAGTACTTGAGAGCTAATTAACAAGGAGATAATCAGAAAGAGTATAGTCATATATCAAGGAGCAACAACAACTATGCGCAGTGTGGGGGTTTCAGTAGCAAGCACCATATATAACAAGCATTGCAAATCAGAAACAAACATGGCAAAGACAGATGCAGGTTAATGGTGGAAAGCCAATTTTGAGGGGGGATCTAGAACAGCACAGCAGTCAGCTCACGAGCAAGAGAAGGATAGTTAAATAAGGCAGGAATTACAGAGGTCAAATATAATTCTCAAGGCAGGGCAGTGTGTTTAGACAACCAACTCCACTACTCAAATCAAGGGCAAGTATCTTCAGTAGGAGTCCCCTTAAGTACCTCCCTGTTTGGATGGGTCTACAGTGGAAATCTATGACGCCCCAAATATAATTATACATATATACTCACAAATCGTTCCATTCTCGATCTAAACCAATCTAGAGCAGATTAAGTCAATGCTACTAATCTCTGACTACTAGCCATCTCAATAAAACAACTGCAACGATAGAGCATCACGCACGTCCTTTAATAGTCAATAACGTACGTGCTCAGACAGACTCCTGTACAGCAGCCAAAATCTCTATCCTAGCTAGTACAATTAATCTTAACAAATTATCATGCATGGTGTACAGTTAAGTTACTCTACATTGGATTTTCACAGTCGAGATCATTAAGTTAGTACTTATAGATGAACTACATTCTTACTATTCTATATGACTAACTAGATCATTCTCAAAAACAAAGACTCTGGATAGAACTACATCATCTAGTATTCTACAAGGCTCGGATTCCACTCTCCACACAACCACCCCTTCTTCAGATTTCTAGTTCAAGTCTTGCTCATCTAAGTTACCTACAAAGGTTAAAAGAAGGGGTGATAGGTCTTACTTTTTCAGCCAGCATGGTTTACATCGTTAATGTTGGGTTTTCTTTAAAATAACATAGTTTGAAAGTTTATTAGGTGAATAGCAGGGTAAAAATTTTAATTAGTAGATAACATAGTTTTGACCGTCAAACTGTACTTTTTTTTTTTTTTGATAAGGAGGAAATCCCGCCCCGTGTGGCTTTGTGGGCTCAAGGATTGGTATTCGTGAACTCCAAAGTTAAGATTTGGCAGCTCCTACTTTCCGTGTACCCGTATTGCCCTTATCCCATTTGACCGAAAAAATCTCGGATCTACACACCTCGAGGATTGCATGTAAATCAGGTAAATCCCCCCCCCCCCCCCCCAGGAATCGAACTCGGACTTCTACTTTTAAGCAAGAGTTCTAACCGATCGACCCAACCGGAGTCCTCGACCGTCAAACTGTACTAGCACATGTGTCCTGCAACTTTTCAAATATATATATATATATAATATATATATATATATATATATATATATATAATAAGGAAGTCGGTCAGTAAATGACCGATTTTTCTGTGAGGAGTCGGTCATTCCCTGACCCTTCTTTCCTTGCATCAGTTTTCTTTTTATTTTTTTTAATTAAATTAATATTTATTTTACATCTAAACAATATCTAATCAAGATGAAATTTTAACATAAATGTATTAGAAGTGATATATTTTATGATAACTTTAGTTTAATTTTTAAGATAAATTTATTAGGATGTCGAGTAAAAATTACTTAAAATTTTAATAAATTAATTTATCTCGATATCTGTACTTCAATAATTCTCAATATTTATATTTAGAATCAACATATTTTTCTGCTAATTATGATGATTTTATATTTTTTCTGTTAACGAAGTCCGATGACGTCGTGTCGGGATACACATAGGGGTGGCAATAGGCTGAGCCTAAACCGGTCCCGTGCTGGCCTGGGTCCAGCTCGATAGAGGCCCATTTTTTGAAGCCCAGTCTGACCCGAAAAATTAGGTAAGGCCCGAGCAAGCTTGACCCGACTCGACTCGATTTGATTTTTTAAAGATATTTTTACTATTTATTTATTTATTTATTTTTACAATAAAATTAGTATTCATTGAATCAAAATAACATAAAGTAAATATTAGACTAATCTAGATAAACTTATTTCTAGTTGTTACAAATATAAAATAAATGTTAAATCATTAAATATAGCTCCACAATATAATTTTCAATCCAAAATTTTAGAATATTAGAATTGACACCCCTATGTACACATTTCTGAAGACAATACCGAAGTTTAGGGGTGTCAATTGGGTCGGGCTGGCCCGGAGGCCCGAAAGCCCGACCCAGTTTTAACCGGCTTGGGCAGAAAAATGAGCTCGTTTAAATTTTTTGGCCCCACCCGACCCGAAAAAAATAGGGCCGGGCTTGGCTTTGTGAGGCCCGCCGGCCCGCTCGCCGTTCGGCCCAAAATATAATATAATTTATATTAACATAAAATTTATATTTAGAAAGAGAATTATATTTATTGTCTATAGTAAATTTACTCAAATATAATCTTTTATAAATTAAAGGTTAATATAGATATAAGTAAAATATATATGATTTTTTATAATATATTATAGTAGTTATATTAAAATTATATATTATATAAATTAAAATAATATTTTTATATATTTTTCAGGCCGGGGCTAACCGGGCTTTTCTGGGCCCGAGCCCCCACCCATACCCGGCCTACCCCCTGGCCTGGGCCAGGCCCGGCCGACTTTAGAAAATGTAAGAGTGTGTCTCAAAATTAAAAATAATCATATTTACTATTTACATAAATATAATTATTATTTTTTTTGAAAAATATTTTTATTATTAATATATTTTTGATACCATAACAATCTGATTATTTAATAAATGGGAGTAACATAACCCCAGCAGAAAAGATACCACCACGATAACCTTAAGTTAATGCGGAGTGTCTGTGAGATGCGAAAATTTGAATTGAAAATGTATTGTGGAGCTATATTTAATGACTTAACATTTATTTCATATTTGTAACACTAGAAATAAGTTTATCTAGATTAGTCTAATATTTACTTATGTTATTTTGATTCAATACAATAATTTTATTGTAAAATAAATTAATAAATAATAAAATATCTTTAAAAATAAAATCAGACAGGTTGGGTTTGGGTCGGGCCTTACCTAATTTTTCCGAGTCACATCGAGCTTCAAAAAATGGGCCTCTCTCGAGCTGGACCCAGGCCAGCACGGATCCGGTTTAGGCTCGGTCCATTGCCACCCATGTGTACCCCGACACGACCTCACTGAATTTCATTAATAGAAATAATATAAAACTACCATAATTAGCAGAAAAATATGTTGATTCTAAAATTATGAATATTGAGAATTACTGAAGTACAGATATCAAAATAAATTAATTTATTAAAATTTATGTAATTTTTACTCGACATTCTAATAATATTATCTTAGAAAATTAAATGAAAATTATCATAAAATATATCACATTCTAATACATTTATGTTTAAAGTTTTATCTTGATTAGATATTGTTTAGATGTAAAATTAAATATAATAATTTAATTAAAAAAACAAACAAAAACTGCTGCAGGAAGGAAGTTGGTCAGGGAATGACCGAATTCCTCATACAAGGAAATCGGTCATTTACTGACCGACTTTCTTATTTTATATATATATTTTAAAAAACTGCACTGACACATGCGTCAGTACAATTTGACGGTCAAAATTGTACTATTTTACTAATTAAAATTTTTATCCTATTATTCACCTAATAAAATTTTCAAACTATGTTACTTTTAAAAAAACCCGTTAATATTTTGACAAGAAATGCACGAGATAACATGGCGATAAAAGTAGGATATTCATAATTCAAGTTACAAGACTAATCAATGGCATGAATCATATAGCCAAAACAATAAGCCGAAAAATGGTACAATTCTATTAGAGATGACATCGAGTAAGGGAAGATCAGATAACAAAAGTTGTGGCTCAATGGGTGTTGTTACCAACAACAGTTCAGATCTATCTCTACAGAACAGACGTAACAAAATCAAAGAACATATATATCGAACATATTTGCTAACGCTCATGTAATTTGATGGCCGGGCATTCAATAGCATTTCAAGAGACATATCACATTTTCATTTTGGAAGTTATCAGGATGCACAATAAAATCAAGCATTCATTTGGTTGCAATGCCAACACTTATTGGTCCTCCACAACTCCTATGCCACGTCTGCAACCTAAGTGTCACACCCTAACAGACATGAAATATCGAGAAGGGTAGTTATATTCAAGCAAATAAATAGACCATATAGTAAAGTAAATATAAACAATTATTGGGCAATTAGATTAATACAAGTGATCAACTATCTTTTTATTTCATAATCAAATCACTAAGTCTATTACATCCACTAATCAGAGCCATTACATAGGACCCATCGACACTTTACATTGAGTAGTCTAAAAGTGGCTAACAAAACTAGACTCTACTATAACATGACACTAGGGTGTTCATTTGAGACACTCAACACTCTTGACCATCCCCATCAGTGTGTGTGTCATCTTTTTCAGATTTACCTGAAATATAAAGTAGCACTTAATGCGTGAAACATCCAATAAGATTTATATCTCATTGGTCAGACATGTTTTAAATAATTAACATCTTAACAAACAAAATAACTAGTGATAGATAGCATGTCATGGTAGAAAGCAATAGCAAGATGATATCAAATACAAGACGCGATAACTCTCAAGATTGCAATAATGAGTGTCATGTATAACAAGACAGAGTTGGTCATATCACGAGTAAACATGTACAAGTCAAGTCAAGTAATATCACGTCAAGCACTTTCACGAGATGATGGTCATTGAAAATTCAAATAAGTCAAGTACTCGAATGTAATGCCAGACACCCTGGTCAATAGATTCTCGCGAGCACATGTATTTTCAGGCCCTCCTCCCAAGACCAGATTTGTAATGACCCAAGATCCGCATTACCAGTAACCAACCGTAACCCGAATCCTGACCCGCTAACCCACGAGTCGGAACTCGAAAGGGTAAGACAAGAAATGCCTGAGGAGAACATATAAACAAATGTACACATCACAAATTAAAACATTTCAAACTGGCATAACTCAGAGACAACATTAAAGTAAGAGTACAGTAAGAACAGGAGTAAAGTACTACTAACAACAGCAAGACGAGACCAACTACGGAGAGACACAACTCCTCGAACCTCGAAAGCCGACCACGACCACCTGAGGGGAAGGGAGTGAGTCTCACAACAAGAGACCCAGTAGGGCAACTAACCCCTACCGGTAACAGAGCTACTAAACATGCTAAACAGAAAGCAACTGTAAGTAAACGCACACACTCTGTCAACACACACTCAGGACCGGTAACGTAGTGCGCAACTCCCTCAGGAGCACACTGAGAGAAACTGGAACTCGCCGGCTCGACAACATTACAAGCACAGCACACACACAAGCTCGCACGCAAGAGCTCACATAGCACTCACAAAGTAGGACTCAACCAGGGTCTGCTGTTCAGCATTCTGAAACCACAGAGTCTCGCAACCCTAGCCACGTGTGCACACTACAGACGCTCTCTCTCACGTCTGGTCCACGACCGGTTTTTCCCCCTACGCCCGACCTAGCGGTAGAGAAGGGGCTCCACGGAGACCGACTCAAAACCACCACAAGGAGTACGCACAGGACAGAGTCGCACTCGGCGTCCTGGCTCACTAGCGGAGGACAACCACACGCTAGTCATCTAGACGAAGTCGCACCCACACCTAGGAAACACAACAGAAACGAGCACGCGGTAACGCAACGCGCGTACAACAGACGAAACACACTCAACGTCTGAAACCTCGTACAATCGATGGGAAGCCCTATGTCACGTCTCGATACAGTCAAACACAACACGAGCACAGGTAGAGACACTCTCTACACCTGGCAGATTGTGCTAACAGGCGGACACTGCATGTCAACACCTCAAACCACGGAAGAAGGGAAAGCACAGCTTGCTGGGAACTCACCTGCAGGTAGACGGCAGCATCAACTGTCGCTAACCAGGAAGTAAACGGCAACATAGCTTGACGTCAAGGGTACAGTAGATGACAGCATCGACTGTCGCTAACAAGAGGTAACGGCAACCCAACGGACGTCTAAAAAGAATAGACGGTCACACTCTAGCCGTTAACCCAAACTTGACGACAAACGATCTTGTCGTTTATCTCCTACCATGAAGAACCTAACGGCAACAACCACGTCGTCAAGATCCTCCCCAAGAGATTGACGGCAACGGATCACACCGTCAACCTCACGCCTGAAGAGATCAACGTCAACATCTCTTGACGTTGACTTCTCCAGCTTCCAGCAGCTGACACAGCCACATGCCGATCCCAAAGAGAGCAATCCAGCCCTCAGACCAGCAAAATGATGAAGGAGAAACTCTCCCCACATCACACTACATTACAGCAACACCGGAAACCACGATCCATCGCACGGATCGGCCAAACCACTCAAAATCCCGGCAAAAAGGAAAACCTCATCAAAGCACGATTCCACGCAAATCACACGCAACAGCATGAAATTAACACTACAAGAACACTAAGGGGTCGAGTCCCTACCTCCGAAGCGTGAAAGAAGTCCTGCCAAACCTCAATTCGCGCCGATCCCTTAGAAGCTTCCTCGCGAAAATTGCCACCCGATCCGCTGTTTTCCGCCCGATCTAACTCTGCTTCGCGTACCAAGGTCCTTCAATGAGCTCCCGCCACCACCTGAACGAGTAGAAACGGACAAAGATCGAAAAGGAAAAAAGAGAAGGAAAAGAGAGGAAATGGCTGCTCACGGGTCTGCCCTATTTCAACAGCGCGACAGGTAGACGTCAACATCCCGAGCCGTCTATCCAAACCGCCAAAGAGTCGACGTCAAGACCGTTTGCCGTCAAGTTCATCACAGGACAATCCTGAACCGACAACAAACGTCCACAACGCAGGACGCCAACACCTAGGTCAACGACCTACCCTTGGACGCCAACCACTGATCGACGACCACACCTATGCCGTCAACCAGACCCGAACCTCAACTAGACCCACTAAGGATTCGAGAAGACCTAAGATGTTACAGCCCTCCCCCCTTAAAAGAATTTCGCCCCCGAAATTCAAGCCACACAAGAGGAAGAGACAGCACACAGAGGTACAAAACTACACGCGCATCCCGCTCACCGGTCAACACACTCACCTGAGCATTGCTGCCAACAACACAAAACAGAGAGATTACCTTGTTCTTGAACTTCAGAACTCGGCAACCCACCAAGAATAGCAACACTCCGGTACTGCCCACCAGTGTCATCATTAACACACAGGAGCAAGGGAAAAACTCAACGCCGCAAGAAGAGTACCTCAACGACAAAGACACATGGAACGCACCATGGTCAAAACCAACACTAGGGAACAAAACTCCGACAAAAGAGCCAAACCACTTCCACAGCCCACTGGACTAACCATAGTCCAGCGACAACACGTTTGTCCACCTCCACACATATCAGAGGAGAACTACACGGTCGTCCACACAGGTCCTCGTTACCAGACACACAAGCTGCCAACACACGCTGCTACACACTCAAGCGGTCGGTCGGGTAACTCTCCCTGTGGGGCTTGACTAACGCGACACGCAAGACACCAACCTGACATACCGCATTAGCACAGCTCCCAAGCTAACACCAGAAAAATCTGCACAAAGCTCGAAACTCTTCGAATTACTCGCAATGCTCAGGATGCAGCCTTACACTACTAGCCACAGCTAGCACCGATCATCAGCTGAACCAAAAGGTCACGCGGGTGACGAAACCAACGCAACATCGCACTCGCTAACAGTCTGCACACACGGAACAACGCCCATTGTCGCCACTAGTGTCTCACCGAGACCTTCCTCGCGGTCCGACACGGACAGCAACACACGCAGAAACAAAAACTCAACACACTAATAGTATCCACTGTCACCACTATGTCTCACCCAGACCATCATCGTGGTCCGACAGGGCCACTCAGGCACGTGGAGCTACAAAACCCTAAAATCACTCACTCGCTCCACAGCACCACATGGCACTTACGCGAAGAACCGCGGAAATCGTGTAAAGGATGATCAACACTTGTCACCTCACGACGAACAAAACACGTGGTCGAGCACTAGCAAGCCCAAGGCCTCACTGTCACCACACGAACCGACAGGAGACTCCGCCAGCGGCTTCTAGACTCATCCACGACCCACATAAAAGGAAACCGACATGGAGTTGGCAACACACTAACCACACGCGCACACACAAACTCAGTGCGGGTACCAATGTGCTACCCCTAGAAAAGACACAACCCACGGGACCGAAACAACCACGAGATCGAGAACAACACATCGACCTCAGAGGCACTCATACCGACGCAGGGTATCATCCCCGATTACACTCGCTCCGAAGAGAAAGAAAACTTAGACACGTGCCACAACCTTAGCCTGGCGTACCACCGACAGGGCTACCTAGACAAGCAAAGCAGCTACTCCACAACGGCAACGGTACAACCACACGGCATTAGGCTAGCACACGTGTCCCAGAGCGAAGAACTCAACGCCACAGGCTAATAGGAAGACTCTCCCAAAGAGATCTGCCAAAAGTCACACACGCAAAAACTACAGGTCAAAAGGGCACTACAGGCCATACCGGCCTCACCCTTAAAAGACAAAGCGGGAAACACCCTTGGCACATTTGCCAAGGCCACGCAACAACTAGGCGAGTACCACGTCTCACCAAAACATGGCCACCTCAGACCTCTACAAGGTCGAGAACCAACGACTAAACCACTCCGAGCTCCGGACACACACACACGAGGTCGGAAAACTTACACACGCTAGTGCCACCACAGATTGGCATCCTAGAGGGAACTGGACTCCGAAAGAACGCCACCGAAAATTACCAAAATACGGGTCCACACAAGGCCAGACCAACAATGCCTACAGAGACTAAGCACAGCCAGGACACAACCGCCGTGCAAGCTCGGGAACGAACCGCACTTGAAAATGTCGTGAGGAGGCGTCGTCACAATAACAACCGTTAAGCCGCCACTGCTCGCAGCCTAAAAATATTCCTCACAACAACAATAGTACAACGTCTGCCTACAACAGGTGCACGGGAAACGACAATACAAGCCAAAACATATCCATTTTCACGCTAAAAACTCAGAGATATATTTCAGGCAACCGGGTTTGGTAACCACCACCCGACACAAAACTAATACCTCCACCAAAATAAAAGAGCAGGAAGTACCGGGACCTAACAAAACTATGGCTACCAACCAGGATAACCACGGTACCTTCCACAAAACAAACCACCTCTGACACTAATCAGGCCAGGTACATAACACAAACACTACACAACGACCTGCCTGAACCCACTAACTAACAATACCACTATACTCAAGTAAAAACTGACTTCAATACCGCTGGTCATGCCGCAACTGGGGACAGTCCCGAGCCATGTGGCCTAACTGGTCACACCGGTAACACCGGCCACTAAAAGGCACTGACTCTGCTGCTGGGGCTGCACACCAGGCTACTGAACGCTCTCAACTGCAGCTGCCTCTGCTCAGTCAACCTCCTGGAACGACGAAACCTCCTCCGAACCCTCGAATTTGCTGCGAACCAGTCTGTTGCTGCACTTGTCGAGACGGACCTGGCTGAGCCTGCGCTGCTCCAACCTGCACCTGGGTCTACAAAAAGTCAGCTTCCGCCGTTGCAGCATACAAATATGCCGCAATAGCGTCGGAAACACGAGCCAATAGCAACACCTGCCAGTGCTCCGGCCTCGACCCTCCAACCAACTGCAGGGTCCAATCAAAACCCTGAGTAGCCTGAGGGGAAGCGGTGGCACTACACCACCGTGCGTGTCCTGAGGTCTAGGCTGAGCCAATGGTGGTAGTGGGGCATCTCCAGCCTCCTGCTGTGATGTCTGCACAACCACCCTCCGCTCACGACGCCGCCTTGGAGCCATAAAAATCTACACAGGACATGCACAAAAATCAAAATGCAAAACAACTCCAGACCGCTTGCTGCTACTGTACTCTACCAACTCTGAGTTATACAGAACATTTCCTTATATGTCTCGACAGACCAGGCTCTGATACCAACTGTAACGACCCAGATCCGCATTACCAGTAACCACCGGTAACCCGAATCCTGACCCGCTAACCCACGAGTCGGAACTCGAAAGGGTAAGAAAAGAAGTGCCTGAGGAGAACATATAAACAAATGTACACATCACAAATTAAAACATTTCAAACTGGCATAACTCAGAGACAACATTAAAGTAAGAGTACAGTAAGAACATGAGTAAAGTGCTACTCACAACAGCAAGACGAGACAACTACGGAGAGACACAGCTCCTCGAAACTCGAAAGCCGACCACGAACCACCTGAGGGGAAGGGAGTGAGTCTCACAACAAGACCCAGTAGGGCAACTAACCCCTACCGGTAACAGAGCTACTAAACAGTGCTAAACAGAAAGCAACTGTAAGTAAACGCGCACACTCTGTCAACACACACTCAGGAACCGGTAACGTAGGGCGCAACTCCCTCAGGAGCACACTGAGAGAAATTGGAACCTCGCCGGCTCGACAATATTACAAGCACAGCACACACACACAAGCTCGCACGCAAGAGCTCACACAGCACTCACAAAGTAGGACTCAACCAGGGTCTGCTGTTCAGCGTCCTGACCACAGAGTCTCGCAACCCTAGCCACGTGTGCACACTACAGACGCTCTCTCTCACGTCTGGTCCACGACCGGTTTTTCCCCCTACGCCCGACCTAGCGGTAGAGAGGGGCTCCACGGAGACCGACTCAAAACCACCACAAGGAGTACGCACAGGATAGAGTCGCACTCGGCGTCCTGGCTCACTAGCGGAGGACAACCACCACACGCTAGTCATCTAGACGGAGTCGCACCCATGCCTAGGAAACACAACAGAAACGGGCACGCGGTAACGCAACGCGCGTACAACAGACGGAACACACTCAATGCCTGAACCTCGTACAATCGACGGGAAGCCCTATGTCACGTCTCGATACAGTCAAACACAACACGAGCACAGGTAGAGACCTCTCTACACCTGGCAGATTGTGCTAACAGGCGGACACCGCATGTCAACACCTCAAACCACGGAAGAAGGGAAAGCACAGCTTGCTGGAACTCACCTGCAGGTAGACGGCAGCATCGACTGTCGCTAACCAGGAAGTAAACGGCAACATAGCTTGACGTCAAGGGTACAGTAGACGACAGCATCGACTGTCGCTAACAAGAGGTAAACGGCAACCCAACGGACGTCTAAAAAGAATAGACGGTCACACTCTAGCCGTTAACCCAAACTTGACGACAAACGATCTTGTCGTTTATCTCCTACCATGAGAACCTAACGGCAACACCCACGCCGTCAAGATCCTCCCCAGAGATTGACAGCAACGTATCACACCGTCAACCTCACGCCTGAAGAGATCAACGTCAACATCTCTTGACGTTGACTTCTCCAGCTTCCAGCAGCTGACACAGCCACATGTCGATCCCAAAGAGAGCAATCCAGCCCTCAGACCAACGAAATGATGAAGGAGAACTCTCCCCCACATCACACTACATACAGCAACACCGGAAACCACGATCCATCGCACGGATCGGCCAAACCACTCAAAATCCTGGCAAAAAGAAAACCTCCTCAAAGCACGATCCCACGCAAATCACATGCAACAGCATGAAAATTAATAACACTACAGAACACTAAGGGTCCGAGTCCCTACCTCCGAAGCGTGAAAGAAGTCCTGCCAAACCTCAATTCGCGCCGATCCCTTAGAAGCTTCCTCGCGAAAATCGCCACCCGATCCGCTGTTTTCCGCCCGCTCTAACTCTGCTTCGCGCACCAAGGTCCTTCAACGAGCTCCCGCCAACCACCTGAACGAGTAAACGGACAAAGATCGAAAAGGAGAAAAAGAGAAGGAAAAGGAGAGGAAATGGTTGCTCACGGTCTGCCCTATTTCAACAGGCGCGACAGGTAGACGTCACATCTCGAGCTCTATCCAAACCGCCAAAGAGTCGACGTCAAGACCGTTTGCCGTCAAGTTCATCGCAGGAACAATCCTGAACCGACAACAAACGTCCACAACGCAGGACGCCAACACCTAGGTCAACGACCTACCCTGGACGCCAACCACTGATCGACGACCACACCTATGCTGTCAACCAGACCCGAACCTCAACTAGACCCACTAAGGATTCGAGAAGACCTAAGATGTTACAATATTGGCCATATAATTGTCGGCATTGGTTGTGAATTAATGATCACATGTAGTATCTAGACAATCAGTTAATGGCCATAAAGTTCTAAGAAAAAAGATGAGCAGTATAGACGAACAGATGAGATTATCATGAACAGAAAGAGAAGAAAGAGTTTCTAAATTATCTAGAAACATACTGGGTTATGCATGTGAAACAATCAAGAAAACACACGAGTAACCATTGCTAAACAGTACTCTTTGGTATAGGCAATACTGAGTTGAATGCAGTTTACCCCTTGGTCACGACCATAAAGTGGTCAAGAGGTCAAACGTGTCTAGACATAGTGCCCAATACGAGCACATTCAAAACATTGGCATAAAGTCAGATGCATTTCAACAGAGATTCAAGGCTGGTCGAAATGTGTCATACAAGTTCGGAAAGATTCCATGGTGTATGTAGGTGTTTATAGTACAATCAACTCGACATCTTAGAGGAATTCCAAGCTCACAGAGACTTACAAAGACCTTGGAAAGAGTTTCAGTTCGACAGGAGGAATACTCAACGGAGGGTTCGTACAACGTCAAGAAAATGTGTGGAAACAATTGCTTGATGTTCTATAGGACTTCTAGAACTACTTAACAATTGTAACGTGTTTCAAAACATCAGTGTGAAATGAAAACAAGTCATGTATAATTAAATCCTTTATTTTTATCTATATCATGTGTTAGATTTAACTCATGATTATTAACCAGATGCAAAGGGTTGAGGGGTGTGAAAATGTGTAGAATTTCATGACAAAATTATGGGGTATGAGAAAGATCATGAAAATTTTAACAAAAGAATTTAATTTATTTTTAATTACATGTAGATCTCTATTAGCATGTTTAAAACTGTAACAACCATTACAGTAAGCATATCAGGGTTTTACAACACTATTTACATATAGATTAGGGTTTTTGGACCCACACTTTGAACGCGGTCAGGGGGTGGCCCGCATTCAAAAGGGGTCTTATGCCCTATCGAGTTTAGGTTAAGTGAATACAAGGGATATATTTGATGCATCTTGAAAGTGGTTTATCATATACGACAGACGTTCAAGGGGTACCACCGAGTTCATTCACAATGAACCCATGGGTGATACTTGTGCAATAAAATGCATGGATCTCGATGCATAAGAATGAAAAATTGAACCAGTTTTAAAACTTTTCTAACATGCTTGCAAGCGTACATAAATCATGAATTGACATATGGATATGGATTGAGCATGGATTGAGAGAGAGAATAGGTACACAAGTAAACATGAACTTTAGATGCAAAATATTCATCGTATGCACGCTAAAAATTGGGAAAAAATACAGAGATCATATTTCTAGTAGGAAGATTGACCTATAGGACATTTAATTAAGTTTATCCTAAGAGAATACCTATCTTTGAGCAAACTTGGGAGATTAGGGAAAGAATGGGGAAGAACGCTTTCTTCTAAGTTTTCTCCACGAATCTCTCCTCCCCCAGTAGCCTCTACACATCCAGAAGATCTCGCAGCAGCAGTAAGGGTCAACCGAAGGAGAGATTGAGGTTTATGTATAAGGTTTGGGTTTAAAATCCTAATACAACTCTAATTCAACTTAATATTAATTTTCAAGTTTATTCCTATCTCTTAAGTCTTCTAAACTCTCATTAGAGTGGGATTGTGATAGATAAACGTGCTCCCCAAGTTTGGATAGTGACTGAGCATGAATTTAGATAATTATGAGATGTATTTAAGCTTATCTTATTCAATTTATCTAAGAGATAAGGGATATTATGAATTTTATAATAATTTTATATTTTACTATCATTTTATATCCTAATTTGCCTCAATAACTCTATTATGGGTCAATAATTAAGCCCATTACAATCTTTAATTTATAGGATTTATGTTAACTCATTTATTCTTTAAATTTTAATTAATTTAAATTACTTAATTAACTTAATAACTTGGGTTGCTACACTAAGTTAACCCTAGGCCCCTAGTGTCAAGGGCTTGGAAGGTGTGCGGAGAGGTGACTTATGTCCCCACATGGCCAGCGAGATGATCCGCATACAGCCAACGGAGACCCACTACGCCTTGCGTACAAAGAGCTTCATCATGAGCAAGATAGAAGCTCACAACCATGGTCGTATCTACAGTTACATTGCACAAGACCAATGGGAAGCTTGACCCACATAAAATTCAAAGGAAGTCTTTCAACTAGAGATATGACAAAATCCTAACTTAATATGGAGAGCGATCTCAAATTACTCGTTCTCTTGCTCTAGCTTTTATCTGTATTTAACTTAAGCATCGGGATGGTTTTCCTCAGGATCTCAATCACATGACCTCCTGATCCTTTATTTCTTCTTCCAAGCCCCCCTCTTGTCGTCCTAGATCGCTGTCCAATTTTTCAAGTTTCTAAGACTATCTAATTGTCTATCGTGGGTTTGAGATCCAACATCGCCAATGGATGTGATATAAAATTCAACAAATAGATGGGCTTGAAGGTTAGGAGATAAGATACATACACAAAAGGGGATTCAATGATCTTTCTTGCATAAAACTCGAATAATTTTATGAAGCATGCTTTTATTAAATTTGAGGTATTTACACTGGGATCTATTCTTAGGGCCCTAGTCGCATGCACTAGCTCTTTAATTCTTAATGCAGAACATGTAAGCCATTATATGTCATACTATGTTCATTTTCTTTCTCTACTTACCTTGTTTAAAGTTGTTTCAAAATATATAATAATCTAAAATGTCAGAACTAGCGTATCTAATTGAAGACATAATGATCTCATATCACACTCTGAACCATTTTAGGATCAGAGCTTCAAGTTAGCCGATGCTACCCTTGTCGATAGAGCATCAGGAGGGCCCTAGGACTATCCCAAGGTAAAACTCTGAAGTCCAAATGAGGGGTTGAAGAAGGAGAGGATGCAAAGAACTAGGGAATCAGGGGTCCTGTTTGCTATGTGATTAAGTAGGGGATAAGGGTGAATCTAACCTCATTCCATGTTTGGTATGTCAAAAAAAATATGGACAAAGGTGGTTTATATATTTTAAGAATATCCCTAAAATATATTATTTAAGTTGGGGATAAGTCATTCCATGTTTTTATTGGGATAACTTATCCCCATCTCCTATCCCATGTTTATCTTACATTTTTTAATTTTTATTTTAATTTTTCAGAATTTGAAAGAGAGGGTTTGACTTTGTTTCTTACTTTTATTTTAGATTAATGTAGTAATATATTTATTATTGTTCTATCTACTTCTTTGATTCCATCTTAACTACATACTTTGTTACTTACAAAAAAAAAAACTACATACTTTGTTAATGTTATTAACACTACCATTATATCTTTCTTGTCTTCTTAATTAATTCTAATTACATATTTAGGTACCACCCAATGGCCACACCAAAAGATGGTAAAAATTACGGTGAGGATGGGATGATGAGAAAAATATGTCCCCACTAGCACCATTTCTACCAAACGAAGAGGGTATAATGAGAAAAAATAAAGTTTCTATCTCCACACTAACACTATTTCTACCAACAAAGGATGAGGTTATCTTAAAAAAATCTATCTATGGAAATACCAATAACAGGTAAATTAAGAATGAGGATAACAATCTCTAGATTAATTTATCCCCATCCCCATTTTTCTATCCCCGTATCAAACGGGACATATAAGGTCTAGACGGCCTCAGTTGGACATACCTTTGATTAATTGAGGGTTCCATTAATCTTATAAACATATTTTGATCCCTATGTTCCAATAGGAGTTACATAGTTTCGTTTCCTATGATTGTAGCGTAATTGGGCTTTTATGGGCCATTTACGGCCAACAAACACGTTCACTGTAAAGAGATCCTAGGAGGTGCCATCATACATGGGAGTAACGACGGGGGAAGCAAGGTGGTTGACCGAGTTATAAGCTTAAGGTTGAGTAATAAATATACTGACCAAGTCATAGACTCAAGGCTGAATAATAGATATACTGACTAGGCTATAAACTCAGAGACACAACAACATATATGTTGACCAAATTATATACTCAAGGCGAGTAGTGTGAGTAGACATGTGGATTAAGATATGTGACTTAATAGAAAGTGGAGGATATTCAGCCTAATGTGCTTGAGAGTGGTCGAGTCCACTAAATCTAATGGGTACCGAGTTCAAAGAGGACAAATCTTCTCATCTCCACTAATTAGCCTCCACTTGTAGGTGTCACATTGGAGGTGCGCACAAGGAGAGGGAGAAATTAATTAACATAAACAACACATCAAGGTGTAGAGAAGGATATTAAATATACGAGAAAATAACTCTTCCAATAAGTAATTCTTTAACTACAATGGAATAAAAAAAAAGGTGGGAGAAAAAGGGCGCAAGAATCACACACTTCGAGTCTATTTGGTTGGGTGTAAAATCCTATGCCAGAAAGTATTTTTAGGAAAAAGTTCATAAAATATCTTCTATAGTATCTATAAAAAGTTAATCAAGGAAAATATTATACCTAAAACTTCTAAATTTCGGCATCCGCAATAGAACTCTGAACGCCATTTTTTGGAATTCTTCTTTCACGTAGGGAGCGGGAGCTCACCTCCCCCTTCGAGGCTATCCCTCTCACCTACCCCTTGCACATCCCTGTGCTCAGCATAAGCTCTGCCCAAGCACCAAAGGGCTCGTCATCTTCCTCTTGCTCTGCGCCCCGTCAGCTACCACTTCTCCCATGCCGTTGAGTACCCTTGCCGCTACGGGCCCCTGCGCCCACCCCCCCCCCCCCTCCCCCAATATCGGAGAAGGATGTCGTCAGACCAATGAGAAGATCCCAAGTTAGTAAGTCAGGACCGAGCGAGTAGCTAGCCTGAGCTGGGAAGCGCCAGGTCACATCTCCCTTGTTGTCCCCTCTCTCTCTTGCCGCCTCGTCTTAAGATGGCTTCTGCATATGGTGGTGCTGCTCGTGCCCTCCGCTGCTTCTCTGCTTCCTTTGTAGTTCTTGCTTCCGCTCTCCTTCCCGCTGTGATGCCCTTCGCACCCTGTCGTCTTCGCATGGAAGGGAACAATGGGAGCCTTTCGTGCAAGCTCTCATCCTCACATTCCTTCTTCTCCTCCCCTACCATCACGGCCACCTCTACCTCTGGCAGAATGTGTGTGCTACTTTCCTTAACCTATCCCTGTTTCTCTATAAGTAGTAGCTTAGCTCTTCTTTTATTTTGCTTTCAGCAGAAGTCTAGAGAGGGAGAAGTGAAAGAGGTTGGAGTCTGAGTGAGGGGGGATGGCAGCGCGAGAGGGGCGACGATGAGGACAAAAATATCGACGCCCTTGGGAGACTCTTGTGAGTTCTCTTACCTTTTCCTATAGTGCTAATTTGATTTTCTCGAAGAATGTATCTATTGTTATGTTGTCGGCAATAATCTACGGTCAGGTAGGACGTGCAAGCATGACCTTTTGGTTTATTTCTAGATGAATGCTAATTGGAAGCACTTGCATTGTTCTATTTTATTGCTAAGCATTGTTTTTGATTCTTGTCAAGCTCATTCACCAAATCTTCTTTGTGACTCAAAACTCAAAAGTTATTTCAGCTTCTTGATATGTTGCTTTGCATCTGTTGTCTTGCTATATTTTCATGAATTCTATGTGAACATTCTTGTATTTTAACCAATAGTTTTGTTTGAGGTACCGAGTATTTGGTTCAACAACAAAAGTTGTAGAAAAACCCTCCATTGACTATCTCCATTTTAGTGACTGCTAAAAACTAATGCACTGTGGTCGATGATACCAAGCCAAAACATTTATACTTGAACAATCTTGGCAGAAGTTGTAGATATTGTAGGACCAACCACAATTTTCTTTGTTAATTTCCCAATACAGTAGCTTTTCCTAATTCTCCAATGATTTGGGTCATATTTCCATAGACCATATGTTGGATGGCTTAGAATTCCATCATCTTCTTTAAGCACTTACTTTATTTGTGGTGGCTTGTCTGCTTCAATTATCATATTATGTTTCTCTTTTCTGCATGTTTTTCTTCTCATTTTTGCCATTACTTGTAATTCAACTGCTAGGACTTTAGATTATATTTCTTACCAGTGTAGAATGTGCCTTTCACATCCTTTGCATTGGCCCTTTAGTCTTTCCATTAGATTCTGGTTCCATGTTTGTAGAAGAAATTATCATTTCCCCTATTTTTATTCATTGCATTCACTTTTACTTCAATATTTATCCATGTCTGAGACCCATCAGACTTGATTTTATCCCCTTTGCATTTATACTCAATTAGCCAACAACTATGATCTTTAAGCAATAAATCTTTAAATGTTGTACTTATTTTTCTTGTCTCGTTTCTAGTTATTATATCTTTTTAATGCTGAAAACAACTGCCAACCTGGTCTTTTATTCCTTATTACATTGTATCATTTTGTAATAATGTAGAGTACTTGTCTATTGCTATCAAGATGTCAGGTTACAAGATTTGGAGAGCAGAAATTAGATTACCATTTCTTTGGTGTAACAATGGTCTTTTTCTCCTCATTTGTAAAAATCTTCAATTCAAGCAAATAAAGTTGTGATTTGCAAATATACATGATGAGGCTTTTACAGATGTTTTGGTTAAAGGATATAGAGGATGAGGATTGAATTATTATTTTTCTGATGTAACAATAGTTTTATTTCTCCTCTTACCTGTTAAAATCTTCAAATTCAAGGGAACATAAATGTTCAAAGTCACGTTTAAATTATTATCATTATTTCGATGCAAACCTTTGTCACTCTTCATATTATTATGTTTTATGAAATGTTTAGTGTGTTTTTTCGTCAAACATTTTTGACATTAAGACCATGTAAAGTGTTTTTTTAGCTACAAATTTTGACATTAGATTTGGCTTTTACAATCTAGATGATCAATTAAGAATTTATAAATTTTCCCTGTTGACTTCAAGGTTGATTAATCACTCTACTTTTGCAATTTCGAGTTCTATATTTGCTCCATGTTTCTTGCAAGTTTATGATTACTATCTTTGACCCTTCAACATGACATGTTATGGTAGATTGTTGTACAAATCAATATGATCCTTGAGTTCACCTAAAGTCTGAATACTCTCCTATCAGCATAATGAAACTTATATTGATCCCCAAGCTGAGGATAGAGAGCTAAAGGGTTAGCTCCTCAGGAAGTGCAATGGCAACCTAGGAGGTGTCAAGCAGGAGTTCCTAAAGAGGAGGAAGAAGGGAAGCTACCCAAGGAAGCTGGCATCAGCTATTGGACTGAACATGCACTATAAATGGCTGTACCCATGAAGCATGTGATTCTAATACAAAAGATGGGAAGAGCCCGTGGAGCACGTATGTGCTACATAAGTTAGGTGGCTTCTTTCTCCACCATCAAAGATGTACCTATGAAATTGTCATGTAAAGGCATGTCACTAATTAGATGTATGGTTAGAGTATTCAGATATAATTAAATATAATTATGGATGTGTATTTTGTGTTGAAGGGGATTGATATACTTGAATATAGTTGTGGAATCGTATGTAAAAAAAAAAAATGAATGTATATGTTGCAAGGAATGAAAAATGTAGAGTATTCAGTTTCATGAAATCTTTCACGCACGAGTAAATAAGTGAAAATAATTTTTGAAAAATATTTTACTGAAAAATAAATATCAATTATTTTTTTAAAGAAAATCATCTACAAATGTAATATATATTTTCTTTTTCCTATAAATGTTCTTCCTTTAAAAAAAAATGAATGTGCTTTACAAGTTACAACCAACCAAACAGGCCTAACCATCTCATGATTAATGGATCATGGTAGCAAGAAGAAGAGGAAGAGGTATCGGAATTTATTGAGTAAATTGGTGTTATTTAATGAACTCTTTTAATGCTTCAAACGTTATGTTTGAGCATTTATCGTGCGTGTAGGTACAGATTAATTGTAAATTCAGTCTAAAATCATTAAAAATCAAATTTAATGATCTAAAAAAATCACACAAATATATATAGAACTTTCATTAATTTTAAAACTCGTTCCAAAAACCAGCATCTTATGACATCCGGCATACCAAACCAAGCAGCCCCTCGGTAATGAGTTAAGAGAAGGATTTTGATGTGCACTAAATTAGACACATTCTATTAAGATGTGTCACATCAATCTTGAGATATTAATATATCCTTAAAATTGGGTTACATCAACCCTGACTGTTTGATATGGGATTAAAATAAATGGGGATAAGGGTAAATTAATTTAAGGATATATTATCCACATTCTTAATTTGCCTCTTATTTGATATTTTTAAAATTAAAAAATGGAGATAATTATCCTACCAAAAAGGTGGGATGAACTATCCCAATTTACTCTCATTTTTCGAAGATATCTCTAAAATACTTAAACCAAATTATCCTCATTTTTTTGAGGCACCAAATATAATATGAAATTAACTTATCTCTTATCTCCTATTTAATCCCATACTAAACAGCCACTAAGAGTAATAAGACACACTTCTCGTAGAGTGTGCTTAACTACCACACATCTCTAATCTACCCTAAATATTTTCCATGACTTAAATCGTAACTTATGCAGTCCCCTAAAGAGGATGCGGTGTCCTTTTCGAGCACTCTTCTTGTTTAAAATCATAACTTATGCATCAAAAATCCTTCAAGAGGATGCAGTATCCTTTCTTCGACTAGCACACATTCTCGGTCAAAATCTCATTGTGAGGTTAATTTGAGAGTGAGTGAGGTGATTGTCATCATTATAAAATTTTAAACTATTCTAAAAACTCTCCCTCCATATAATTTTGAAACTCACAAACCAATGCATAATAAATACCATTCTCTTCTCTATCTCTTTCCTCTCTCTCAAAATCTATTTTTTTAGAAGTTGATTTCATTTTTTTATTTGAAAAATAGAGTGAAAAAATGAGACTCTAATCATTAAAATCTATTTTTTTTTTCACTTTTTCATCCCTTCTCTTTGTTTTTGTACACGGCTTCAGGTTTAGATCAGATCTATAGGTGCATTAGTTAAAATTGGCTGTGTGGGTGGGTATATGTATGCATATATCTCATTACCATCACCATCCGTTCTCAGATTTTTTATCTGATGTCTTCATAATTTCTATAAAATAAATTAATTAGAAGTCTCTATTAAATATTTAACTTATTTTTTAATTCATAATAAAACTAGAATTTATTACAGTAAATATTATCTCTTATTATAATATATATTAAACTTTAGGGAGAATTAATTGCAGGTCCCTGGCAGGGATCTGACATTAATTTCTGGTCCCTGTCAACTTTTTCCAAACCATGCGGTCCTTGCTTTATGCAAGATTTTTTTTAGGTCCCTACTTTTTGTCCCGTTATCCTCCCTGTTATCTCAAAGTGTGTAACCGTTATCCCAAAAGTGTGTAACTTGTTACCCAGTTACACATATAACTGTGTTACACATTTACACAGTTACCCAGTTACTCAGTTACCCAGTTACTCAGTACCTAGTTACATACTTACACAGTTACACATGAAACTATGTAACTACATAGAAATTATAAGTTTGTAACTCTATAATTAGGGCTTACCTAATTACATAGTTACATAGTTTTAGAAGGATTTATCTAATTATTTTATAACCGTTATCCCAAAAGTGTGTAACTTGTTACCCAGTTACACATATAATTGTGTTACACAGTTACCCAGTTATCCAGTTACTTAGTTACCCAGTTACATACTTACACAGTTACACATGAAACTACGTAACTACATAGAAATTTTATAAGTTTGTAACTATTAATTAGGGCTTACCTAATTACATAGTTACATAGTTTTAGAAGGATTTATCTAATTGTTTTATAACCGTTATCCCAAAAGTGTGTAACTTGTTACTCAGTTACACATATAAATGTGTTACCCAGTTACTCAGTTACCCAGTTGCTCAGTTACCTAGTTACATACTTACACGGTTACACATGAAACTATGTAACTAATAGAAATTTTATAAGTTTGTAACTCTATAATTAGGGCTTACCTAATTACATAGTTACATAGTTTTAGAAGGATTTATCTAATTATTTTATAACCGTTATCCCAAAAGTGTGTAAGTACGTACTTAAACAATTACATAAATCCTGTAATTGTGTAACTTACCCAGTTACACATGTAACTGTGTTACCCAGTTACACATGAAATTATGTTACTACATAGAAATTTTATAAGTTTGTAACTCTATAATTAGGGCTTACCTATTACATAGTTTTAGAAAGATTTATCTAATTATTTTAATTCATAATATATCAAAAATGTGTAACTGTGTAAGTACGTACTTACACAGTTACATGTGTAACTGGGTAAGTATGTAAATTCTGTAACTGTGTAACTTACCCAGTTACACATGTAAGTATGTAATCATGTAAGTATGTAAATTCTGTAACTGTGTAACTTACCCAGTTATACATGTAAGTATGTGTAACGCTCTGGAAAATTTTAATTGTAAGATAAAATCTAAAAATTAAATTAAAATTAAACTAAAATTACTATAATTTGTAAACCTATCACATTAGTCTATGGTTAAAATCTTAACATAAACAAACATCATTTGAATATATAAAAATGTAGACATTGGACCAGCCGAATTATTGTTCAATTACGGTGGGAAATTTCTGAGATTTTTAGGCTGCCTCATGGGTTCCATTCTGCCTGACAGTGGATGTCGACAGCCAGACTGTCGACAGACACTATCAGGACCCCATTTAAACTAATTTTTAATAGAAGGGTTTGGGTTTTAATCTAAGATTTTAAGATTTTAACATAAACTCCTAGATTAGATTAAACAGTAAATATCTATTAAAATCGCGTGCTTGGGTTTTAATAGATATTTACTGTTGAATCTAATCTAGATTCTAATTTAAGTTAGATAAACGGTTAGATTAGATTCTAATTTAAGTTAGATAAACGGTTTGGGTTTTCTGACGTCTGGGGGTGGAATATTTTAATTATGTGAACGTTTGGATTAAATTTATCTTTCCTTTTCGAGGGCTAACGTAGATTCCTCCTGGCGTCTTAAGACCGTGTGCTTTGAAATGAAAAGGACCACATTTCTATTAAATTAGTTTAAATGGGGTCCTGATAGTGTCTGTCGACAACCTGGCTGTCGACAGCCATTATCAGGCAGAATGGAACCCAGTTAGGTAAGCCCTAATTGTAGAAACTATAACTATGTAATTAGGTAAGTCCTAATTATAGAAATTATGTAACTATGTAATTAGGTAAGCCCTAATTATAGAAACTATGTACTATGTAACTACATAAAAACTATGTACTATGTAATTAGGTAAGCCCTAATTATAGAGTTACAAACTTATAAAATTTCTATGTAGTTACATAGTTTCATGTGTAATTGTGTAAGTATGTAACTGGGTAACACATGGTTACATGTGTAACTGGGTAACAAGTTACACAATTACATGATTTATATGTAACTGTGTAAGTACGTGCAACACACTTTTGGGATAACGGTTATAAAATAATTAGGTAAATCCTTCTAAAACTATGTAATTAGGTAAGCCCTAATTATAGAGTTACAAACTTATAAAATTTCTATATAGTTACATAGTTTCATGTGTAACTGGGTAACTGGATGACACAGTTACATGTGTAACTGGGTAATAAGTTACACAATTACAGGATTTATATGTAACTATGTAAGTACTTACTTACCACTTTTGGGATATGGTTATAAAATAATTAAATATATCCTTCTAAAACTATGTACTATGTAATTAGGTAAGCCCTAATTATAGAGTTACAAACTTATAAAATTTCTATATAGTTATATAGTTTCATGTGTAACTGTGTAAGTATGTAACTGGGTAACTGAGTAACTGGGTAACGGAGTAATTAGTGGGTAACTGGGTAACTGTGTAACACAGTTATATGTGTAACTGGGTAACAAGTTACACACTTTTGGGATAACGGTTACACACATTGAGATAACGGAGGAGGATAACGGGGATAAAAAGCAGGGACCTAAAAATAAGTCTTGCATAAAGTAAGAACCGTATGGTTTGGAAAAAGCTGACAGGGATCTGAAATTAATGTCAGATCCCTGCCAGGGACCTGTA
This sequence comes from Colocasia esculenta, assembly GCA_014218235.1. Taxonomy (NCBI): domain Eukaryota; kingdom Viridiplantae; phylum Streptophyta; class Magnoliopsida; order Alismatales; family Araceae; genus Colocasia; species Colocasia esculenta. The sequence goes on along the minus strand of CM024765.1, from coordinate 9,448,930 downwards.
ATTAATTCTCCCTAAACTTTATTATAGTAAAGACTTCACTTATTACACAGTTAATTAATTTAACTATTTTCGTATTAGTCAATGTATCGCAACTTTCTTTAAAAAAGTCAACTTGCGACACGACAGTATTGTTTATACCATCACCATGCGGGATTTTGGAACCTCTTTAACGAGGCAGTAGATGATTGAATATTTATGCACAAGTTTGTCTTGGACATATAATAAAAAAAACACAAATATATATATATATATATATATATATATATTGATAACAAAGTCAAACGTCTGACACTATTTATTATATGTACAAATTAAAGTTTGCACATCACGCATCCATGTGCAGCAGAACATGCCTTCGCATTCCTTTTTGGTTTAATTTTCACGGTGATGTAAAAATTAGTGTAAAGTCACCAATCTTCTACATTCATCGTTACTAATTAGACTCGAATACAGAAGTTTGAACTGTTCTATACATTGTTAGGAAAAGGCATCCAAATCCAAAATTTGAAGCCCTTGAGATCTTAGTTTAAGCATGACGTTATACTTTCCCTATTTTAGCAACATGAGATTATTTAAATACATCTCATCATATGTAAGACCGACTATCAGCATAAATTAGAATATTATTATGTGTATGTATATTGCAGAGTTCGAAAAATAGTCTTTAAGATGTCACTTGTACTTGTAGCCTATAAAAATGGTTAGGGGGGCCTCAATGGGATTTTATAGGAGAAAACTCTACAATGTTCAAATCAAGGACTTATATGCTAGTTGAAATTTGAGATCGCATCTAACTTTCTTGTCTGCAATTAATATTCTTCTTTTAAGCATATGTTGGAGGATCTCCATTTACCTACCACCTTTCTTTAAGCTATGTTGCTTGGCAACTGAGAATTACTGGAAGTGTATGTCAGAACGACACGGTCTCAAACAAGAGATGGAGTGCCATCTCCCTTGCCACGAGGGGTGGATAGAGCCAAGTTGCTGCCGATCCCTCTAAGAGATAGACTGTACCGGATAAGTGAAGAATTCATGTTCTAGCAGAGCAATGACACATTAAACCTAGTAAAACCTTGCCCTAGAGTTGTAGAGACATACTTAGTTACAGCCATAGTGTTGCACAGAAACACCATCTGGTGTCTAACTCTCGATCTCGTGATTGGACATATGTACATAGTTTGGATTGACAATGTGTCAAACCTACTTCATAGAACATGTCCCATGTACGGCCGCATTTTTCCACTATGAATGCCAATTACAATTATCTTAGGCTGAAACATGGCTTTAAATACACAGACTCAAATAAAAAAATCGCCCAAAAGTGAACTCGCCAAAGGCGGTCCCGGTGGACCACTTTTCCCAGAGCATCCGCTCGAAGTGGACTCACCGAAAATGGTCCACCACTTTTGGAAAAGCAGTGGACTGCTTTTGCAGAGCATCCGACTTCATAGTATCGCTTTTCCAGAGCATCCGACTTCATGTTGGATTTTGGTGCACCAGGCTTAACAACTCTTCCTTCTACTTAGGCCATTGCAAGGGCAACTTCCGTTCTCTGGACTTGGTAAGACAAGCAAAGAGATCTTAATGGGTGAGGTCAGCTCTACTCTCTTCCACGCATATGTATATTGCAGACAAAGTCAAAACTTCTACCCCGACTCGAAATCATCGTTAAAGAATATTCTAATATATCTTACTTTGCCAATCACAAGGTATTCATGAAAACCCATAAACCTCGTAATCAAATATATGCAATGCCACTAGTGATCTCTACCATTTTTTTTTTTTTGGTCTCGTGAGCAAGTATTGCGTGCATTGATATAAAATTAGAATTTACAACAAAGGGTTGCTCTGATCGTGATCTTTGCATCATAACTTGACATTCTCAAGAACAGGGGCCATCCGCTTCTCGCTTTCATCAGCCTGCTGTTGAATTCCGGCTGTGGTTAAACAGGGGGAGATGGTACTCTGTAGCAAAAGGCTGAATATCTGTTGGCTCTGCTCATCCCTGTATATTTGGATAAAAGTGTAATCACCCTTCCATACCCCCTTGGAGGTGTGAATTAGAGAGCTTCCTCCATGTTCTGTTTTGTTCCATCTCAGGTTTTCTAGTATCTCTTTCACATGATCATTAATTACGTGTATCTCCATATATGCAAATTTAAGAAGCTTTCTTTTAGATTAATGTTGAGATCCACAGAAAAAGTCGAGGCTTGACTAGATCTGTAACCGATTCCCATGCATTTTTCCTCTTCTCCTGGTGAGACGTTCGATCGGTTTCCTTTTGCAGACTGAACTCCCTCCGATCCTTTCGGTTCTTCGGTCGCCTCTCCCCCGAGCATGGCACTGCCCATTACCATCCTCTCCGTGGCAGACATGATCAAGAGGCTATCAGGTCCCATGGTTAGAGAAGCACTTGCGTCGTCATCCTCGGCCTCGGAGCTCGGTGCTGATCTGCAGACGCTGGCGGATTCACTTTTGGGTCTTCTGCCTGCGCTGGACGGCGCCGACGACAGCGTAGACATGCAGGTCAAGCTCTGGCTCCGTGACCTCAAGTGCGTCGCCTACGATGCCGAAGACGTGCTGGACGAGTTCCAGTTCCACATGCTGAGCGGGGTGGCCCCTGCTCCGGCTCGCAACATGGCGAGCAGCTCCGCCGCCCCTTCTCCTCCCTCCCCCTCCGACTCCTTTGAAACCAGGATAAGGAAGATCAGGCAGAGGCTGGATGTGATCCAAAAGGAGCGGAGCACCTTCTGTCTGGGAGAGAGAGAAGGGGCAAGGCGGACTGAAACGATGCCGTTGCCGCGGCTGCCGGGTTATGCCACGGTCAACGCGTCGCGGGTGTATGGCAGGGACGGCGACTTGAAGAAGGTGGTGGAGATGCTGGTATCAGATGATCGGATGGGAGAGAACGTTTCTCTGGCTTCCATTGTCGGCATGGGAGGGCTGGGGAAGACACCCTCGCCCAGATGGTCTATAGAGATGAGAGAGTCACAAGCACTTCCAGGTGCGATGCTGGGTGCATGTCTCTGAGAAATTCGATGTCACCAGGTTGACAAGAGCCACTTTGGAGTCCATGACGAAGAAGCGAGAGAGGGATGCCGATCTAGATGTGCTACATGGGCGTCTGAAAGAAGAACTTAAAGAGAAGAGTTTCTGCTTGTGCTGGATGACGTTTGGTGCGAGGACTCGAGCCAGTGGGAGGCGTTCAAGATGCCATTGGCCACCTGTGGGGCAAGCAGAGGAAGCATGGTCCTGGTCACCACCCGTGTGGAATTTGTTGCAACACCTTGGGGTCCCGCATGATCCATCGGCTTGGTGTTCTGTCCGAGGGTGACTGCTGGTCCTTGTTCAGCCACTACGCCTTTGGAGGGCAGAATAGCCCTCTGGATGCGAATGATCCTAGCTTGATAGAAATTGGCAAACAGATCGTGGAGAAATGTGGCGGCCACCCTTTCACGGCCAAGTCACTTGGGGGCCTTCTGCAATACGAAACTGATGAGAGTAGATGGAAAGTGTGTTACGCAGCGAGATATGGGAGGTGGACGAAGGGAATAGGTGCATACTTCCTGGTCTGAAGCTGAGCTACTCTGTACTGCCGGGCGTCCTGAAGCAGTGCCTCTCATACTGCGCTGTAATCCCCAAGATTCGGCAGTTTGGGAGAGGTGAGCTGGTTCGGATCTGGGTTGCACAGGGCTTCCTTCGTCCTCAAGGAGGAGGGGGAGAACAGCACCTCGAAGAAGTAGCAAATGACCGCTTCGACAACTTGGTAAAGAGGTCTTTCTTTTGAACTCTCACACAGAGATCAATGGTACGATGTAGAAGACGAAGAAGAAGAGATTTTCGTGATGCATGAACCTACCCACGATATGTTGAAGACCATCTCATGGATGAATGCTCGGTCCTGGAAGAAGGTAATACGTTCAGTTATCCCCAAATGCCCGGCATCATCAGTTGTCTGCAGCAGCATTCAGGCATTTTCCGGGTTTCAATCTATGTGCCCCAAGTCCTTGAGAACATTTATGTTGATGGACTTGATGGATGAGTTGAGCAAAGAACTATTAGGCGAGCTCTTTCTGAAATTTCAATGTTGCGGGTGTTAGATTTGAGCTTTGCCAATATAAAGGAGTTGCCGGATTCCGTGGGCGACCTGAAACATCTTCGATACCTCGGTCTCAAGGGGACGAACATAACTGGATTGCCAGAAGCAGTGGGTAGGCTCTACAATCTACAGACATTAGATTCACAGCACTGTGAGCTTGAAGAGCTGCCTAGAAGCTTAGGCAACTTGGTTAACCTGAGGCACCTTCTTCATCAGAACTATGACTATGCCACGACATCGTTGTCGATGATGCCCCGCGGCATCGGCAACTTAACTTCCCTGAGGACATTACCCATCTTTGTTGCGAGCAAAGAGCCGGGTAGTGCAAGCCTAGGAGAGCTGAAGGACTTGAATGAGCTCAGAGGCGCCCTCTTCATTGTGAGACTCCACAGTGCGGCCAATGGTGCAGCGAGCGCCAGAGAAGCCAGTCTAAAGGGAAAGAAGCACTTAGAGATGCTGCTCCTAGAATGGGGAAAGGGTACCGGGACCAGAACACGTTCCATTTGTCGTCGGGATGAAGCGGTGCTCGAAAACTTGGAGCCCCCCACCAACCTGAAGGAGTTCAGATTAGATTATAACTACAGGGGCTTCAGATTCCCAAAGTGGATGGGAGATCCTCCTTCTCAAGCCTAGAAACAGTCATCATCTCTGGTTGCATCAACTGTGAGTACTTGCCGCCTCTCGGCCAGCTCCCTTCTCTCAGATTCCTCTCCATCTGTGAGATGGGAAGAGTGCGGTCACTGGGCAGTGAGTTCCTCGGTGGAGGAATACCAAGGGGTTTCCCCTCTCTGATGGCGCTGCACTTCCGGGACATGCCGGAATGGAAGCATTGGTGCACAGAGTCTGAAGAGGAGGGTGATTTCCCTCTCCTGCGGGACATCACACTGGATGACTGCCCCAAGTTGGAAGCTATATCACTTCACAACCTTACTTCACTGCGGCATCTTACCATCAAGAACTGTTCCGAGTTGAAGTCGCTGGGCTGCTTGAGCAGCTGCTGCATGGCCGAGGGACTGCACAGGGACCACTCCACTTCTGTCCTGGAGCACTTGGAGTTCCGCCGCTGTCCGCAGCTGGAGTTCTCGTCGCAGGAGCAGCTGCCCTCTCAGGTGCGGCTTCACATCCACAGGTGCCACTTGCTCAAGCGATGGGGCCAAGCCCATCACAACCGGTTGGCACACATTTCTGAACTTCGAGGTAATTACTCAAGAATTAGGTTAATTTGTTTGGTCTTTACCTCGATGTATGTGATCATATTTATTGGCATTAATGTCTTCCCTCTAATCTAGCTTCATTTTTTTTTTATAAACGTTAACAGCTACAGCACCACATTTGGTGACATTTCTCTGATAGGCACTTTACAGGAGCTTCTTTTTCTCGAATTTTTTTTGGCGGTCTTGTTCCTAATTTTATGAGATGTTTCAGTTTCAGTAAATAATTCGAAATTGTGAGAGATACATAAAGAAAACATGCATATAAAAAATAATGTAGTTACAGGGGCTAGCTGTTAACTTAGCTAGATTACTCTTTCCTATATTAATGATCTACATGGATGTTCACATGCATGCAGTCACAGGAGAAGAGCTGTCCATCCATGAAGTTGCACTAAAGAGCAGAGCAATCGGAGAAGGGCTGAAACTCGAGGAGGGCCTCCAGAAGTTGGAATTGGCATGGCACCTCGGTGAATTCGACTATGAAGATGAACCAGAGGAGGTTCTTGCTGGTCTGGAACCACATAGCAACATCAGAGAGCTAGTGATTGACGGATACCGGGGTTCAGCTTTTGCTGCATGGCTGGGAGACCCTTCCTTCTCCAAACTTGTGAAGATAATCCTCAAAAACTGTACGGAATGCCTAAGCCTACCAGCTCTGGGCAAGTTGCCCTCTCTCAAGGAACTCCACATCTCCGTGCTGCCTGAAGTCCAAGAGATAGGCCATGACTTCACCAATGGTGGCTTCCCCTCTCTGGAAATCCTACGGCTCCAAGATATGCGAAGCTGGAAGAAATGGACGATGACAGTGGAAGGTGCATTCCCATGTCTCAGAGACCTCATCATCGATAGGTGCCCAAGACTGAAAGGACTTGGTACTGCTCTCTCAAGGACAAAATCAAAGTTCAGGTTAAGGCTTCGAGAGTTTGACGATGTTTTCATTCTTGAACAGTTGCAAAAACTCCCCAAGTGCGTCACACTCTGCATCTCCCAGTTTCCAAACTTGAGAGAGCTACCTGGCAAGTCGTTGCCCCCCAACCTAAAGGAACTCGAAATAGAAGACTGCAGCAGGCTTAAGGCTCTGTCCCACCAGCTCCCTGCAGGGATTGTGGTTTAGTTCTAACAGCCTGCAATGACAGAATCCTTTCTTCCCCCCGTTCTCTCTCCTCTTTCGTCTCTCTAACATATCTATGGATTTGCCGCTTCCCGACCTTGAAGAGCATAACCTTTGGCAGTCTACCATCGTTGAAAGAGTTGTGCATCTCAAGTTGCCCAGAGCTGGTCTCTCTTACTTGCCCAAGCAGCAGTTCTTACTGTGCTTCTGGACTAAGCATGCTGCCCTCTCTTAGACTTCTCTCAATTAAGGACTGCCCCATGATTAGGTTCTTCTCACCAGAGGAGCAACTGCCGTCACTGCTTCAATACATGCACATCAGTGGCTGCCAGATTCTAGCAGAATGGTGCCAGGAGCACCCGACCGAGCTCTCTCATCTTACCAAACTGTGGATAGATGGTGTCCTCATCTCAGCACATGATCATGACCAACCTACAGGTGATTTATTGTACTTGAGAACTCTCCTCGATAGATCATATGACAACGAAAGCATGAATTGAAACATGGATGGAGGCATAAATGGACTACATAATTAAGCCTTGTCATCTTTAGATACATATCACGTCTCTCTCTAGTACACACACACACACACATTGTGTACTTCTTGAAGCAACAATTAGGTATTATCTTTTTTTTTTCAACTTTCTTTTCAATATTTCTCGTTTCGATTTATCCTTTTTACAGGTGGCCAGTTGATCACAAACATAGAGGAAGCTATTTCAAACATCAGAAATAATTCCACAACGTGACTTATTTCAGCTGGATACCCTTCAAACATGCGGCCTCCCGGAGCCCCTCGTCCCAGCGTTTCGTCGGGGTCTTCGAAGCCGGCCCTCCGGCAGAAGCGTCGCTGGCTCTCCGGCGGAAGGTCACCAGTCTTCAGGGGAACAGGCACCGCCTTCGAGCGGCCCGTCAGGCATTCCCCGCAGCCCCGCTCTTCCTTTGTTCTTCCTTTTTTTTCCTTTGCTCTTTCACTTTTGTTGTTCCTTTGCACCGAGCCGACGACCGCTGTATCCGCTGCCATTAACCTCCCCGGATCTGTCCCTTCCAAGCCCCCGCCCCATGGACTCTGTGCCCTCTGCGCCTACGCCACCCCCGGATCCATTCTTCTACCCCATCTGCCTTTCCCTGATCTACCTCCGTCCCCCTGCCAGACTAGTTCTGCCTCTGCCCTCGAGGCCCTTCATCGCCAAAGTCATGCTGCCACGCCCTCTTCCACCCGCGACTCCTGAACCCCACGCCGCCCTCTGCCTCTGCTGCTGATCCATTGCCCTGTGTCCTCCACCACCATGGCCTCGCTGCCGCCCCTCTCCACCCTTTTGTTGTTCCCCTTCCATCTTTTGTCGCGGCTGCCCCCTCTCCTTATTTACTGCAATTTTTTCTTCTTCGGAGCAGGTCTTGATCCTGTGGTTTATCTTGTTAGATTCCTTCTTTGGCTTGTTCTTGTTAGTTTAGGTTTTGGTTTGCCACTTACGATGCTTTTCTTTTCCATCTCTCTCTTGTACATGTAATGGCTGCCTGTGGGCTTGTTTTGGAAAGGAAAAAAAAAACAATAGCAGGTTCCCAAACATTGCCTATCCTTCACTTTCTTGAACATAACTAGCTCTCTTAGTGCCAACATTATGCTCCTATGCCAATCATGAGCTAAATTCTGCATGCTGGGAATCGATGGAAAAGATTTATCAAATTTAGGCAACTTTAACGGCAAAATGCCGACATATATATATATATATATTAGTTGGACACCCGTGCGATGATGCACGGGAAGTTTTTAAATTTATATATATATTAATATCATCGTGTTTTCTATTAAATGAATAAAAATTTATCATAAGATGTATAAAAAATATATAAAGTAAATATCTTTAAATGAATTTAATTATATTAACATAAAACAGTGCATATAAAAGTAATTAAACTCTATCTATCATATGGCATAATATTTTCCAATCAGAGAAAATATTTATGCATATATTTTATCTTCAAAGTAAATAATGTTTAAGTAATCAAAGTATGCATAAATGATGCGAAGTAATAATATTTAGGGATTTAAGATATGCATAAATAAATAAATATGAAGTGTAAGATAGATTAGAAATATGAGAACATGAAAATATTGACTTATCAAACATATGTATATTATGATTGAGACATGCATGTATGACCTAATCAATCCCACAAAGGTAATACAAATATTCAAAGAAAGCTAATCAAGGTGTGAAAATAAAAATATTTAACAAAAGATCTGCACTATCAATAACATCTATCAAACATATTTTTCAATAAAAAGACCAACTAAAAATAAGATAATACTACTCTCAACTTAGCCGCAAAGGTCTATGTCATTTAGCACACTGATAACAGAAATTAACAAAAAAAATATCTGTAGACCCTATGTATTTTCTACTTCAATGAAACAATAAAAACAAATGCAAACAAAGAAGAACAATCAGATAAAAATTATATTAGTTGTGATGCCTGTGCAATAGTTGTCATGTATAGAAATTCAGCATTAATAAAATTAAGAAACAAAAGGAACTTAGCAAAACTGGAGGATAGAACTAAAATGTATTTCCTGGTTCAATGAAACAATAAGAACAAATGTAGACAAAGAAGAACAATCAGATAAAAACTATATTAGTTGTGATGCCTGTGCAATAGTTGTCATATATAGAATTCAGCATTAATAAAATTAAGAAACAAAAGGAACTTAGCAAAAATGGAGGATAGAACTAAAATGTAAGATGGTGTTAGGTATTAAAAATATGAACAGGAAACAGTAAGTTACTGTAGCATTATTATTTATAAAAAATATTTTTAGGTTAATTTTTATAATTTAAAAAAACTATAAATCACCCATATCTAGCTATTCAAACAAAATAAACTCAAATATATTACATTAAAACAAATACAACAATTTAAAGAAAAGCACCCATACACATGTATAAATATAAGAGAAAAAATAGTTTATTTTTCTAAAAAAAGCTTCAAATCTATAGTATAAAACTTGAGTCCAAAGATGGACTAAAAAACTCCTATGATACAATATAGTCGTGTAGATGCAAGGATCAAACAGGTGATGCAGCTACACTTTGACAGAGAATATCTTTTTGTTAAGATATAGGGTACATTGAAATCTTCACAGTCTGCCAAGAAAAAGATTTAAAATATATATATAATATAAAATATACAGTTATATAGGAGGGCGATGCACAGAAACTTTATATTTGTATATATTAATATATGGTTATGTAGGAGGGCGATGCATAAAATTTAAATAAAGTCATCTAGAATTAAGCTTGATAATAATAAGTCACATCAAATTAATTAAAATTAATTTGACTTTCACTAAGAAGAATAATCCTAAATTTTTTATCAAAAGAAACTCTTAATTTTAATTATCATGCGAAAACAAATTTACACTTAATGCATACAATACATAATGCTTATATGAGGTTTACATCATGCGAAAACAAAATAAACCATGTGATTTCATAACACCAAACTTAATATAAAACTTAACCATATCTGTATGTGTAATAGAAAAGCGAGGGTTTAAAAGATAACTAAAAAAAATCTGGCAAGATTTTTAAAGTATGAAAACGTATGAGAATTCAAATTCAAATTATAAGTTGGAAAGGAGATAGATGGGGATAAGGCGAGAAATAAAAGTAAGATTTTAAAAAATTGTGTGCAAGATTTAGTAAGATTTAACACTCCGGTTTAAGAAGATTTTTTCACAACTTTAGGTAGGAGATTTGTCTTCTTAATTAATAGCTATGTTAAGAGGGTATTTGTGAGTTTTGGCGGGAATAGGTTTGTCCTGGTATTGTCACGTGGCAGCCCCAAAATGAGAATTATAATATTAGTATATATATATATAATATATATAATATATATATATATAATATATATATATATATATATATATCTTATTCTTTTCCTTCTTTCGGAAGTCGTATAATTTTTAGGATTCGAACTCGGGACAGGAGAGGGTTTCCAATGACTTTTGACCACTAAATCTTAAGCTTTAATCCTAGATCTTAAACCTTTTAATTCTGTATCTTGAAAAATGTGAATCAGAAACTTAAGTTGAAATTGTTAAAGAGAACTCGTTTTCGGTATTAGTTTATTTGCAGCTTACATTCGCTTGGAACTCTCAATCAGCATAAACTTTCAAACTTATACAACGCATGAACATGAATTGTCTTTCAACATCGTGTGCTGACATTTTCTAGATTTTGAAACATCATAAGGTTATGCCATTACCTTCTAAGAAAAAAAAAAGATGGGATAATTTCATATATACACCTGCGACTGTTTATTACAAAGATACCACCTACAAAGCGCCGTAATCAAATATATTTTCAAAAATGTCATCCCCATGGTCTGTTGAGGTTGGGATGCCCCCAATTGGCTCTCCCATCGGGCCTTCATGAAGAAAGTGAGGGAAAGCTCACAGCCCATGATATTATTTCAATAGCCAAGAGCCGACATTAGCCTTCCTCCAATCTAGCTAATTCAAGTGCCGCTTGTGGCCCATCTCCATCCCAATCCACTCAATTTACAACTCTCGAGCAGGGCTATCCTTCTTCGCAACCCATGTCTTCATATCAATGAATCATTGTATGAAATTTTCTCTAAAAATATTTTTGTATACGAGATTTTATGTTGAAACAAAGAGACCCTCACCCTCTGTCACGATCGACTATTTTGCCTCTCTCAGTTCACTACATGCACGTCTCTTCTATGGGGATGATACAAACATATTTATAAGGAGGTGGGACCATTCTCGGATTTAAATTTAATGAATTTCTAATAGATACCTAAGGCTATATATGGGTTAGGCCCAATATATTATCTCAATAACAGGACTCTTGATTTTTGGTTGCATGGCACAGTGGTCAATGGTGCATAACTCAGTGTGTTCGAAGATCGATCCTGGACGCGTCCCACCCCACCCATCGACGTGTTCGCTGCACTAGCCATGGGACTCTCAACGACGATTTTGAATCTTCCCAGTACATGGGAGGACCGAGTTCAGTCAGTCACCAATGGGGATGAAGGGTGGGTGGAAAAATTTCAAAAAAAAAACCCAAATAAAAATATGTAAAAGTTTTAGAAAATAGTTTTTTTTTTATTTTCCATCCACCCTTCACCCCCATTGGTGACTGACTGGACTCGGCCCTCCCATGTACTGGGAGCAGGGTTCGTCGTACCGCGGCGTACCGTCGCGGTACGGTCGAACTGCACCGTGCCTAGGCGCGGACGGCGCCCAGGCATGGTTGGGTTGCCCAACCGGGCGCCCAACGCGTGCCGCCGCGGCACGCAGCGCGGGCTAGTCCGAGGCGATACTGTGCAATCCACTGGACCGCGCCAGTTTTTTTTTTAAATTTCTCTCTCACACCCGGTGTATCTAAGGGGTTTAAATAGTGTCTAATTGAGATAAAATTTTAAACATAAGTTAATTAAGAGATGATAAAAATTATAATAATTTTAGTTTAATTTTTTAATTAATTTTTTGTCAAGTAAAAATTATCCCATAAATCATTAGATCGACTTAATCTCAACATCTAAGGGATCTAAATTGTGTCTAATTGGAATGAAACTGCAAACATAAGTTAATTAATAGATGATACAATTATCGTAATTTTAGTTTAATTTTTTAATTAACTTTTTGTCAAGTAAAAATTATCTCAAAAATTATTAGGTCAATTTAATCTCAACATTGAAGTATCTAAATGGTGTCTAATTGAAATGAAATTTCAAACATAAGCTAATTAAGAGATGATACAAATTATAGTAATTTTAGTTTAATTTTGTAAATTAATTTTTGTCATGTAAAAATTATCTCAAAAATTATTAGGTCGACTTAACCTCAACATCTATGCATCAATAACTCCTGATATTTATATATTTAGAATCAGCATATTTTTCTATTAATTATGATGACTTTATATTTGACTTTATTTTCAGAACCAAATATCGTCCTGCTGAAGTGCACAAAGGGTTCGCCATACCGCGCCAAATCTTATGTGCACTTAAGGAGTCTAAATGGTGTCTAATGATGTTGAAATTTCAAACATACATTAATTAAGGGATGATACAAATTATAGTAATTATAGTTTAATTTTTTTAATTAATTTTTTGTCAAGTAAAAATTGTCCCAAAAATCATTAGATTAACTTAATCTCAACATTTATGTATTAATAATTTTTGATATTTTATATTTTTAAAATCAATATATTTTTCTAGTAATTATGATGAATTCATATTTGACTTTATTTTTGGAACCGAATGTCGTCCCGTTGAAATGCACACAATCAAAGATAGTACTAGAATTATATTAATAATATAAAAATATTCTAAAATTAAATATAATTATATTTTATATAAGTGATCATGTCTTATGTATAATTTACTCTCTCTCTCTTTTAATTTCTTAGTATCATATTAATACTTTATTGTAAATTTTAAGGCGTTACAGTTTTGTTTCTATTTTTGGATTCTTAGTGTTGATCTATTAGAATATATTGGTCATATCATGAACAACTTTCATGAAGAGCCCAAAAACTAGATCACCCTCGTTCAGGCTGTAGAGATGTCGCACTCACTACTAATTTGGATCGCGATATAAGATAGAAGGTCAACAATAATCCACTGTATCTTTAAGCACATACCACCAATTAATGTGATTTCACTAAATTTTAGGACAAAGCTGAAGAAGAATAGAACAACTTTGATGAAGACCTCGTGAGCATATCAGCCCTTTTTCAGGTTGTAGAATGCATGATATTTCTAATAGTTCTGAAGGATGTGAGAGAGAAGGGGAGAGAGAAATGGTGTAACGTTGAGAATGACTTCTCCTCTGATTTTGGGGCGATAGGACTTGGTGAGCAGAGGTCTCTTCACGTCGTGGTAGTCTTTTCCTATCCTATAAAGTCCTATGTGTTTAAGAGAGAGAGAGAGTACAATCTCTAATTAGAAAGAGAATCAATACATGAGAAAAGATGAAGAGACTATCTTATGTTTGGATGGAGAGTTTCTTTTGAAGTTTACTCATTTTAAATATTCACTAAATCACAAAATTAAAAAATAAATCAAACAAACTATTTTTCTATCCTATCTGAACGGTACGGTGCGATAAAATGTGTAGCTTCCCACACAAAATGTCAAGGACGGAACTTGATGCGTGCTGCAACGGGGGGAGGGTTAGGAAACGGCCGATTGAACCGGGGTGGACATTCTGTTACTTGTCTTTTTCTTTGTTTTTTCCTGCCGTTTTAGGTGACAGGCACAACATAACTCAAAGTCAAAGTGAGCGAGCGTGCTCCTCTACGTGACAGACAGAGCCAGGAGAGAGAGCGCGGTCAACGCGATTACAAGGACAAAACAGAGCCAAGAAAGAAGAAGGAGAAGAGAAAGTTGCTCGTGCCATGGTTTTTGTCTGAAGAGCATTTGAGAGAGACAGAGATATATATATATACAGAGAGAGAGAGAGAGAGTTTCCACCGGCGGCGAGGCGACCAGGGCAAGGTTGTTGACTGCGGGGAGCGAGAAAGGACATGGGCTGGCCCGAGCTGCGATCCAAAGTCTCCCTGCTGTCGGGGTTTCCCGACGATCTCTACGACAGGGCCCTCGGATGGGCCATCTCCGTGGTCCAGTCCGAGTTCTCTCTGCAGCAGGACCTGGAGAAGCACCTCGCCGATCTCAACCGCACCCAGAAGCGGATCTCCGCCATGCTCAAGGACGCTGAGGAGCGCCGCATCATCCAGGAAGAAGCCGTCCTCCTCTGGCTTACCGAACTCCAGCACGTCGCCCTCGATGCCGAGGACATCAACGACGAGTTCATGTCCCGCCTCCCGCGCCCCTCCTCCTCCAGGGAGCCTCCGCTGCGTCTGCTTCGGGATTCCCCGGCGCCGCCGAGAAAAGCGCCCTTGGTATGCCATCGTCTCCCCCCCTTCGCCTCTCATCCTCTTCCGGCGCAGGGTGGCGATGGAGATCAAGGAGATCGAGGAGAGGTACGACCGGATCGCCAAAGACAAGAAGAGGCTCCGTCTGCACAGTGTTGAGGCCCCGATTCGACGCAGCCGGGAGGCGGAAGCGCCTAGTACCGCTGCTGCCACTCTACCCTGTGACAACAACAGCCAACCGCAGGTAATCCTGGCCAGGGATGGCGACACGCAAGAGCTCCTGCCTTTGCTGCAAAGCAACGCAGGGCTCCAAGTCATACCAATCTTTGGGATGGCGGGATTGGGGAAGACCACCCTGGCCAGATTGGTCTTCAATGAAGGGAGCGTGAGGACATACTTCGGGCAGAACAGGATTTGGATCTGCACCACGAAGGGTTTCGACGTGGTGCGGATCACAAGGGAGATCCTCGAATGCCTGACCGGCGAGGCCTGCAACCTGACCAACTTCAACTTGATGCAGTGCAAGGTGCGAGAGCATCTCATCGGGAATCCCTTCCTGCTCGTGCTCGACGATGTCAGGGACGACGGCCCTCCGTGCTGGGAGTACCTCCGCGTCTGCTTGCCGGCCGGAGAAGAAGGCGGCAGGGTTTTGATCACCACCCGCTGCGAAGACGTCGCCAGGAGGATGGGCACCATCATCGGGAGATCCGGTCGCCTGAATGGTCTGTCGAAGGCCCACTGTCTTCAACTCTTGGAGTCACGGGCGTTCCCAAATGGAGGCGCCGGTCGTCTCCCACGGCTGCGGAAAATTGGCGAGCAGATCGCGGAGAGGTGCCAAGGCTCACCTTTGGCTGCCATCTCACTCGGCGGCCTTCTGCAGAACGTGTCAGATGAGACCGAGTGGCGGAGCGTGTTAAGGGAGACGGCGGAGTTCGCACAAGCCCACAACGATATCCTGCCACAGCTGAAATTGGCCTACGATTATCTACCCCTGCATCTCAAGAAATGCTTCGCGTTCTGTGCTATATTCCCAGACGGCTATCTGTTCGACAAAGATGTGCTCGTCAGAATGTGGATAGCCGAAGGCTTTGTGGAGCGCAGGGGTGGCAGGAGATTGGAAACTATGGGCAGTCAGTACTTTGAGAAGCTTCTGTGGATGTCGTTCTTCCAAGTTTCCGACAGATCCCCGCGGCAAAAGTTGCAATACATAATTCCCAGCCTGTTCCATGAAGTGGCAGAGTCCGTTGCCAAGAACGAATGCTTCAGAATGGGGATAACATGCCGAGGCCGCCGGAAGTCTGGGAGAATGCCCGTCATACGTTGCTGCTTTCTAACAAAGATGTGACCGTAGATTTTACAGGGTTCCATAGATATAAGAGGCTGCGGACATTCTCGTTGAAGGGTGCTGGTGACGGGATTAATGGAATGACGAAGCCGCAGGCCGGGATAAGGAAGCTGCCGAGTGACCTGTTTCAGAAACTAAAATGCATACGTGTGTTGGATCTGAGTGATTGCACAATAACTGAGTTGCCAGATTCAATTGGCGAGCTGAAACTCGTGCGATATCTAGGCCTCTGCAACACCTGGATAGAATGGTTGCCTGAATCAGTTGCCACCCTGTGTAACCTGCAGACTTTGGATCTCAACAATTGTTACAAGCTTCGGAAGTTGCCAGAAGGCACGAGCAACTTGGTTAACCTACGGCACCTTGGTCTGCACCTTGATCTGCATAAAGGGTCGAATTTAATATCCATGCCGCCGGGGATTGGAAATTTAACTTGTTTAGAGACACTGCACAGGTTCATCGTGGGAACGGGGAATGGATGTGGGTTGTCGGAGATCAAGGATCTGAGCCTCCGGGGAGAACTTTGGATCTCAAGGTTGGAGAACGCAGCTATACAGGATGCTACGGATGCCAACCTGTGTGACAAGAATTATATCAGCACTCTCACACTCCAGTGGACTGACCGTGATCAGCAGCAGACTGTGCAGCAAGTAGACAGAGGTAATGTGATTGAATACCTACCCTCCTACCCAGCTCAAGTCTCTTTGTGTGGATAACTATGATGGGGAAGACGTGCCCAGCTGGCTGGGGAATGCATCCCTGTCGGACCTTGTCGATTTGAGGCTTTCATGTTGCAAAAGGTGGGAATCTCTTCCGTCACTTGGGCAGCTGCCTTTGCTTCAGGAGCTATTTATTGAAGGAATGCATGGTGTGAGGAGCATCGACTGCCAGCGTGCCAACGGTTTCAGTGACCCATGTTTTAAACTTCTACAGAAGCTCACATTTTTTGATTTTCCTGCTTTGGAGAGTTGGCATCTAGGAGAAGGTGGGATGCCTCAGCTGAGTGAACTCTGTATTTCGCACTGCCCTATGTTGGTTGATATGCCTCCTCTCCCAGCTCCACTTAAGAAGCTGGCAGTTAAAAACTGTGGGAGATTGCTGTCCCTCCCAATGGTCCTGATCCCTACACTCGAGGATTTAATAGTAGAAGCTTGTGACCCGAGAATATTGGACATGGTGGGCCAGTTCACCTGCCTTTCATCACTAACTGTTTCCCAGGTCGCAAGTCTTCCAGACATGCAAGAAGGTTTCTTCGAACCCTTGACTTCTCTTAAAAGGTTGGAGATTGCAGGTTGCAAGGATCTTGCTTCAATAGCCGGCGCTGAAGGATTCTTAAATTCCCTTGAATACTTGAGGATCTCCTCATGTCCACAGCTCAAAAGCATTTCAAGCAGAGGTTACCAGCTAATCTCAAGGACTTGAGGCTCTCTCATTGTCCCAAGCTGAGCTCCATGCCCTGGGATCTGTATAACCTGGCATCTCTCCAACATCTGGAAATTCACGACATCCCTCGACTCATGTCTTTGCCCCGAGAAGGTGTACCTCCATCGCTTCAGTATTTGGCCATTAGCAGGTGCCCGTTTCTAGCATGGCGTTGCCGCAAGGACCAAGGTGGAGATTGGCACAAAATAAGAGACGTCTTCTACATGGAGATTGACTTCAAGGTCGTTTCTGTTGAACAAGGAGTTGATGATATTGAGTCTTGAAGAGACAATGCAGATAAAACACTGAGAATCTATGTCTTAGAATGCTCATGATTCTTTTTCTAATTTGAACTGCAGGCATGATGTCCATCATCATATCAATGTCTAAAAGCAATTATTGATAGTGAAATATGTCGGTCAAGATTTCTTCCATTAATGTTGCCTGTGATCATGTGTGGGGGAAAAAAAATTAAGCATGCGTTCCTACATTGTGGCGATTACAATCTTTGTATTAAACTGGCATTTTCTTGATTTCAGGGTGAATGATTCTCGTACCCCGAATGTGCTCTATCGCATTCAGGGTGGGGACATGTGCTTCCCTGCCGTGCGGGCAGTGAAATTAGCGTGATTGGTTTCATTGTCCGGAGGGATAAGACTTACCCCTTAGAACTGCGGGTCTCCCAAGCCTTGCATTTACGCACGGCGAAACTAGTGCGGCTAACTTCGCCATGTGCACGGAAGACTAGCACCTCTTTTCGGATAGAGATGAAGTTAAGTGCAACAAGGGACCATGTCCCTTTAATGCTCGCTCTAAGTGCATGAACCTGAAGTAACGTGGATCTTGAAATTCAGAGCGAGATTGGACTTGAGATTTAAAGTATAATAGACTCATAATAGGCCAAATAATGTGTGACGGTCCTCGTCGTCCAAACTCGTTAAATCAATAACGAGCTTGACCCGACTCCGTCTCCCGCGAACCGGCTGAAATCTCGCAAGAGATAACAACACACACATATCCATGGAAATATAAAAGAACATGCTGAACATATATAAGATTCCATATCTTACATATATTCACATAAAATATACATATCTAATTCTGAACCAAAGTCAAAGTACATAGTACAACTGTCTGGGACAAAATCTTAAGACACAACAAGAAGAAAATTACTCTGCTGGTGGCGTAGACCCGACTCCGCTACAGTGCGGTCCCGAACTAGAAGAAGGACGAGAACCCTCCTACTTTCTTTCACCTGAAAGAAGAAGGGGTGAGCCTCACAAGTCACTAACTTAGTAGGGCAACTCCCCAAAATCCGAGTGAACGATAAACAAGCATATAATATAAACAAGGCTTATATTCAATAAAAGGTAACACTACCTATGCATGGTACTACAGCTGTAATTAAATAAACGGCAAACCACATACACGTGTACAACTTAAAGAAGGGCACGCCCCACATAAGTCACGAGAATTGGTTCGCGACACCAACCACTGACCCGGACAAACCACACAAGAGTACCTCTCAGCCTCGCAGCCACGGACGAAAGATCCAGCTGCCGCTCCATCTCAACAAGGTCAAGAACTGTGGAGACCAACCAACACTACTCCTGCAGACCACACAGCTACAGGCCCAAGCCTGGCACCTTTAGGGACTCTAGCCCAAGCTCCTAAAGTGAGACACTGGAAAATAGGACTAGCTGGGGACCACTAAGTCTACTGGTGTCCGTCCCACAACCACGAGCGCGCTACAAGCGACTGCACACCCACAAACACAAGCCGCTGCCCACTGTCGTCTTTCCCTCAGTCAGACGTACAACTCAAACTCAGGAGTGAGAGTATCCAGGAAGACGACACAAACCTTGGCGGTACACACCGTATTGGGAAAAACCCCGAGCACCCTGTGCTAGGCTTACAATGAACCTGAGGTATCCGACTTGACAGGTAACCACGGAAGGCGTTAAACAACCCAACTTGCTATGCACACATATCCAAACAAACTTGATGTTTTCAACCACGATATAAACCAACACACCCCTTGCATACTCTACATTGCTTAACCAACAATGTGCAAGCAATGTACAACAGAAAATAGACAGACTGGCCACAGAACCCCAAAGCTTGGGTGGCCACAATCTAAACCGCGACCAACACAGTGGACGCCAATTGAAGCTTAAATCGCAACGGACCAACCCGTCGCCTTAAAGACTGAATCGCAACCAGACAGGTCGTCGTGTTCACAAAACGCAACATTGGGTCCATCGCCTTTCAAACAGAAGAAACCTACCTTGTTCTCTCATTCCGAAAATCACACCAAACGACTATACAAGCTTGTAAAGCAGAAAATAACCATTCACATGATATTCTAAACATGCTTGCTACCATTTATAAGCTAATCCACACTTGAAATACCTCTAACCAAATCCACACAAGTCACATAATCAAAACAAGGAGAAAGTTCCCCTACCGGTATGAAGAACACGATAACGACACCGTCCCGGCATTGCCCGCGCTCCGAAGCACTTCCTCGCACCGAAAGCATGCCGAAAAACACCACCCCAACAGCCTTCAATCACCAGCAAAACCTTCCATAGCTCTCCCTATAGCCGAATAGTGCAACCTACACTGTTTGGCCAGGGCTGGGAGCCCAAACAAGACGCAGGTTAAATCGCGATGTATTGGGCCGTCGCGTTTAAAATGCGACGTACTTGGTCGTGGCAATTAAGCCCTGGTGACCCTGCATGCGCCACGCGGCGCGCATGCAGCCGCGCCCACGTAAAAGTGGTGTTAAATCACGACGTAGCAGGTGGTCGCGTTCATGAAGAATCGCGACGACTGTGTTGGTCGCGTTCTTAATGAACCCGCCAGAGGTCTGTTGGGCTGGGATTTTCCAACCCTCCAGCTTCACACCCTACTACACAAAGCTACGAACACTCATATACACAAACTAACTCAACTAATTGGCCACACACTGGCCCCCAAACCTGGTAAACTACAATCCGGACGATCGGGATATTACATAATGTCTCAAAAATAATGGCCAATTTGTGATATCATTAAGAAAATAAGAAAATGACTCAACTTATGGGACAACAATGGGTGTCACATAAGCAAAATAATACATTTTGATAAATTGTAAAGAAGTTCATACATTCATTAAGTAAGATTATCTTTTTTATTTTTATCTATTTTTCTTTAATCTATATGTAAAACTTATAGTGAGCACTTGAATGAATTAACGAGTTGAGGACTTAGAAATGTGGAAAGAGATATAATGATGATTTTTGTATTTGTTTGAAGTAAAAAATAAGTTTTAATGCAAGTATGGTGCAACTTTCTTAGTCACAATCTAATTTTTAAGACTATTATCATTTTAATCATAAGCATGCAATTTATGAAAAGGACAAGAGGTCAGAAAGGAAATCTATGCATTGGATAATGGTAAAGATAAGTAAGTATTAACTCATAATGGATGATGCATAGATGTTTTCAATTCCACATAATATAAGTTGAAACATTTCATGACTCAAAATAGGAAAGTTGTTGTCCAAGAGGATGAAGAAATTGATAATATCAAATATCATAGTCAACTCAGTGACAATATTGTTGAGCTTCAATATATAATGTAAAGACATGTGACTTATTCGAATATGATTGGTTTAAATGTCTTCTAATGCTCAAGGATATAGACAAGACAGATATGATTCATTAGTCTTAATGTTATAAATGAAGATAAATGAACTTTATGTTCATGTATGCCAAGACTTTACCAAAGATAGCGAGGATCCCAATTAGTGTATTATTATTATTTTTTTGGCTAGGTAAGCTTGTTTTGTGTTTTTTATATTATTGATAGGGAGAGGGGAACACTGAACAATGAGTTTGCACCCTCCCACTCGAAAGTGAGAGGTGGTACTGCTGCGGCACTGCCACTTTGGTCAATTAGTACATTATTATTAAGGTTATCCCAAGACATATATGATGTCGCTTATGTTGAGAAAGTCATTGATGATGGCCCCTATCAAACTATGTTGGAGCTATTATATAATTCTTAACATCAAATAGATAGTAGGTTGAAGATATCGAGATGTTTGAGGCTCATCTCCAAAACCCTCTAAAAGATATAAATGTTTAGTTTGGATCTCAAAAAACTGAGCATTAATAATAATATTTACTTTATTATTAGAAAAGATATATATTTTTCAATCATATTATTTATTCATTCATAATGAAGGTGATGAGTGAAAGAAATAAAATTAATCATTTTAAATAGGTGACTAGTCATGTCACATGTGAAGATCATTGAAGCAAGTTAGTGGATAGAGGTAATTTATATTTAAAAATTTTATTGACTTTTTATATGGATTTTCTTTAGTGGGTTAACTATTTTTCTTTTGATAACAGTAAAATGAAGAAAAAGAGGAGCCTCCAACACATGAGTTTTGAGCCTAACGCAATCAAGACAAGTTTGCTTACGCTTCTATTTATTATTTACGATTCATCTTTTAATGTGATTTATATAATTAGTACACACTCTCTCTCTTGTAATTATAAGAAATTGTCAAAGATAAATTAGAAGAGTCTACCTCACAATCATGTGACTCTCAATAAGCACCAACTCTAGAGGAAATTCCTATTTTCTTTGTTATGTAGAGATCTAGTCATATCAGAAGCCAAAGTTGTGGTCCTCACTCACCTTACAAGTAAGTTATTATAGTGGTTATCATTACTCGACTTCAAGAGAGAATATCACAAATAGAAGAGTAACTTTTCAAACAAAGAGAAGAGATGGTCATAATAGTAAAGAAATTCTCCAAACATAAGAAAGAGCTGATTGCTCATCTACAAAATAATATGCCATCTCATTGAATGAGTTGATATATAAAAAAATATTATGAATATGATGTCTAATTTCATAGAGATCAAGTAGCAAGATGATAATGATCTTGATGCCGTTTTGTTGACATTATCAATGTTTGCATGAAAAATGTCATGTACCTTAATCATTGACTTTTACGGTATAAGTGTTGAATCCTCTGTACTTTCATGCTTACGTGAAATATTTTTATATTTAGATTACAATTTGGTAATGAAATTATGATCGCATTTTTGTTTGTATTCAGAAACAATATATCAATAGATATCAATTTCTACATTTTTCAAGGTTTTAATTATATTGGCAATTAGTAGGAAATGGGTGGTATGATTTCCTTTTACCATGCGACTTTGCTCGCTGTAAGTGCTGATCACTGCCATAAAAGACGGAGAACGAGTGTTGCCATATTTATGCTAAGAGAAATAGTTTTGTAACATCATTTGGTAATATTATTTGGTAACATCATCATTAAAATTATGTCGCATCAGCAATTGAAATAAAAATTTTAAAAACATCTCATAGATGATAAAGTTGTAATGTACTTTAATTGGTGTGCTATTTTAATGTATTATCAAATTATGTTACTAAACCATTTTCCTTATGCTAATGCCATGACAAAAATTGCCATATATAATAAGCTTTTTATAGCGATAACATGCATGTCGCCATAAACCGAATCAAAGAGGTACAAGACATGGGTTTGGGAGACGTAGCCCAATTCCATTGCCCAATTGACACGGAAGCTTAAATCAAACACCAAAAGATATTTGCCGGTGGAGTAAAGTGTACAGTGCCATCGGTAGGATGTTTACTATTCGTTTTAAATTGAAAAACTAAATTAAATTGACCGATTCGATTTAGTTTGATTCGATTTGAATATAAAAAAAATTCAATTTGATTCCAAATTAAATTGGAAAAAAAATTGATTTGATTCAGAATTTAAATTTTATAAATCAAATCAAATCGAATTATAATAATAAATTTTAATATTTATATATCTATCAAATTTATTTAATATATATATATATATTTATGTAAAAATATATATTATGGAGGATAATATAATTATCAACATTTAATATTTAATTTCAAATCTTATTTGATAATAATTTATTAAAAAAGTAAATAATTAAAATTTTATTTAAGACTAAGATAATCTAAAAATCTATTTATTTTAAAATTAAACCGAACCATCATGCACCAATGGCGGCCGACGGGGAGGAGACACGAAATAAATGATTAAAATTTTATTTAAGACTAAGATAATCTAAAAATCTATTTATTTTAAAATTAAACCGAACCATCATGCACCAATGGCGGCCGACCGGGGAGGAGACACGAAATAATGATTAAAATTTTATTTAAGACTAAGAGAAGTTTGGGCCGCCGACCATCGCACAAGGTCGTCGGTAAAGATCATCGTGCACCAATGGCGGCCGACCGGCGAGGAGACACGAACCCCCATCCAAATTGCATGGAGGCGGCAGATGTTTATTGTGCTAGTAATCTTCGACAGCCTTTATAGCATAGCAACGTTGGAGGTGAGCGCCGAGTAGCATCGGCGACAGTCCGACAGGACTAAGCTTGCTCGCGGAGAACAGAAAAGGCAGGGATGAAGGCCGGCAGAGAGAGCCAAGACGATCAGGACCAGCGCGCCTCTTCTTCTCCGACGAAAGCGGCCTCAGTTGATGCTCGTGTAGATGAAGAAGGTGAAACCCGAAACAACTATGACTATGGGACACAAACTTGTTCCATACACAAACAAAGGCCCACACAGAGGCAAACAAATGGCGCCAGTGGCAAGAACCGGCCACCTTAAGAGCAACAAACCCACAAACCCTAGTCTGGATGAGAGAAGAGCAAAGGAACAAATACTGGGTCATCTTAGGAACAACAACTTTAGCTACGACCGCAAGCCAAACACCCAGGGGATGAAGGGACACGTCGTCGGCATAGCTAAGGGAATCGGCTCCGATCACCTAGGAGAACAAAACTCCTATCGAGTAGGAGAACAAATAGGAAACCAAGTTTTCCGGACAAAAGCGCCCCCTGGGGGGGGGGGGGGGGGGGGGGGGGGCACCGCGTCGGAGCGAGACGGAGGGGAGGAGAGGGGCATCTTTTAAGCCTGAGAAGGTGCCCCTCCCCAACGAGATGGAAAAAACACAAAGCTGGCTACGACTCACTCCTGCAGCTCATGGTGGCTGCTATATACGACCTCTTGAGAAAATTGGCTAGTTATACAAATAGTGTACGCTTAGTATTATTTCTCATGAGGTAGTTTTTTTTTATTGTTTGATAACGAAGAACCCCCGTCCCGTGTGGTTTTGTGGGCTTAGGGATTCTCTAAGATCAGGACTTGGCAGCTCCTACTTTCCGTGTACTCGTATTATCTTTATCTCACTTGACCGAAAAAAACTCCGGATCTACACATCTCGAGAATTGCATATAGATCAGGTAAACCCCCGCAGGAATCGAACTCGGGACCTCTTCTCATTAGAATTGTAATTTAAGATTAGAAATAATAATCTTTATTTTGAAACTATCATTAAGATTCTTAGGATCATCTTAAGGATGGTGGCCATTAAACCTATGATGGGTTCATAATAAAAAATGTATGAAAAGAAAGTCGCCAATGTGACCTCGGCCTACGTACAGCAAACCAAAAGCTAATGACATGTTGGCTTAAAAAAAAAGAAAAATTTTGTTTTAAAATTAAAATAAAATTATCCAAGTGGGTAGTAATTAATTTTGTGTCTGGTTTAGATGGTTAGATTCACGATTTTTTAAATACATAATGAAGGCTCAGAGTGAGGTCGTTTGATTATATAACCATCAGATTATATGGGTTAGTCGTACGCAAGATTATATTAAATATAAATAAAAAAGGCTACACATGGAGGGTAAAGAGGGTATGCATTCTAATGTCTCTTCATGTGCGCACCCTGTTATGGCTGATGAAGGCAAGGTACGTGCAGCCCTTAACATAACCATAAGGATCTCACTCAAGGTAGGCAACCAAGACAAAGATATCTGCAGAAACCTTCATCCGGAGAGACAACCAAGACACAAGTGGCATATATTTTTGATCAGTTGGGCAGACTTAAAAATGGATCAGATAAAAGGTGGTCTGGGCATCAAGGATCTTCCGGACATGAACAGTGCTTTAATGCTCAATTGCCCTACAGAGTTCTTAATGGATATAGGAAGGCCAATGGTGTAATCCAATCAAAGACAAGTACCTGAGGAGAGGGGAGATGGATGCTTAGTACAGGTCAGTTCCGAAATCAAATATATGGAAAAGAATAATCTCAGGGTACAACAAACACAAACACTTGTTTGGCTAGATACCAGGACAAGGAAGTAACATCAATGTTGTCCAGAATAGATGGATCCAAGGCGCGCAGAGGGCTCAACAGGTTCCCATGGGTGTTCAATTGTGACTAGAGTTAGTGATCAAATGACCTTAGCAGACCTACTAGATGTGAATGGCCACTGGGACAAGAATAAATTGCATTTAAATTGACCTGATAGGCCAAGCAACCTGCAAGACCTCTGGGACTGATGCACCAAATGGCAAGAAGATAATTCCATTGGTCTATAGAAGGTAATTTCATGGGTCTATACACTTGTAGCAGTGACTCTAGAAGCTGGGTGGTTTCACAGGAACAAGCAGATATTCAACAAAGAAGAGGCTGATCACTACTTTAACTCTAGAACTATTATTATTCGAGCGGAGGAATTCCTATCAGCCATATTGGGAAGGTGTGGAACAAAGCCGTGGTGGACAATGAGACTCAAACGGAGCAAAGCAGAAAGTGGGGATATGCAATCAACATGAAGCAAGGGGGGAACTCAAGTGGGAAACTCATTGGATGGCAGAACCTCAAAAAGGATTGGATCAAAATTAATTTTCATGGTGCATCCAAACGAGTAACTGAAGATCTGCAGCCTGGGTTGGGTTTTATCAGAACAGTTTTCAAAGGAGAGGTCCTCATTGCCTATAGCGAATTCTGCCATGGGCTGAAACAGTCTTAAAACTGAAACAGGGGCTGCTGCCAAAGCAATAGTACTCACTGCAACTGACTTACATTGTGGCAAGTTTAGAGGAATTTGGATAGAAGGTGACAACAACTTAATGGTGGAATCTATTAAACACACCTCCAAAGCACCACAAAAAATTAGTAGTGTGTTAGGCCCATTATCAGAAAAGCTACTCCTACAGTGATTGAGGTGATGATCTTGATGAAAGAAAGAGCCCTACAAGTTATATTTTCTTCTTTAGACCAACAATTTTTTAATAGAGTTCAAAGAAACAAGCTGTGGTATCCCTATCAAGTTGTGAAGTTGAGTATGTGGTAGCTTCATCTACTATGTATGAAGCATTATGATTGAGGAATTTACTACAATTAAAGTCCACGGATATTTTCTGGATAACATGTCGACCATAAAGCTCTCAAAGAATCCAATAGAGCATGGATGGAGCAAGCATATTGGCACACTAGATTTCACTTTATTCAAGAGCATGTAAAACTGAAGAATGTGAAGGGAGAATATTGCAACACTACAGAGCAAGTGATAGATATATTCACTAAGACATTACCTATCGACAAGTTTATATAGTTCCAAGACATGCTTGGCATGAAGGAAATTCAAACTTGAGGGGGCATGTTACAAATAGCAAACTTGACCCTTCATGAATGACTTAGTCCCATGGTGATGTGTACGGTGGAAAAGAGAAGTTGTTTTCCTACCACCCATTGTTTGCTTATTTTATTTTTATATTTCATCTATTCTTAACATGTCAAGTATTATATAAAGGCCATCATACCCTCTTGTCATAAATAATCAATTGAACCGAATAGAAACAAGAAAGTTCAAGTGAGCACTTCCTCCACCTTCGAAGCTTTCATATTTCCCTCTTGTGCATTGTGTGAATATTTTGTCCTTTACTCTCTTGATTATCTAATAAGAGGATATCTAGAGATGTGCTTCTAGTTTGCCCAATTCCAACAAACTGGTTTCAAAACTAAAGATCTTTCTAAGTTTTCCTTATCTCGTTCTCTAGTTGTTGAGATGGCATCCAATTTGGCCCAACTCTTTGTTCCCAAGTTGATGACGGACAACTATGCGAATTAGTGTATCCAGATCAAGGCGTTGTTCTAGTAGCAAGATCTATGGGAGATAGTTTGCGACAAGTATGTGGAACCCACTATCGAGCAAGAGGCTAGTTATACTCTAGAGCAAAAAAATACTCTTAAAGAATAGCGGAAGAAGGACAACAAGACCTTTTTCTTACTTTATCAAGAGTTGGATGAGGCAAATTTTAAGAAGATTGCCAAGGCGACATTGAGCAAGCAAGCTTGGGACACTCTAAGCACAATGTACAAAGGCATAGATCAAGTGAAACAAATTCATCTTCAAACTTTGAGGGATGAATTCAAGGCTAATCATATGAAAGAGGATGGGAGCGTCTCCGACTACTCTTTACGGTTACTTGTGACTGTGAAACAGACGAAGCGGAATGGATTAAAGATCAATGACATTTATGTCATTGAGAAAATGTTTCGGTCACTCACACCGAAGTTTGAGCACATGGTCGTTGCCATCGATGAGTGCAAGAATATAGAAGCTCTCTTAGTGTTGAAGAGCTTGTGGGATCGTTGCAAGCTCAGAGAAACAGATCCAATTGATGTCTCAATCAACTATTTTGGAGCAAGCATTAGAGTCTAAATTGATCTAAATGATCAAAAGAGAGGTCGTGGAAGAGGTAACAGTCATGAAAGAGGTCGTGGTCGTAAATTAACAAAACCACGGTAATCTCCCACAGAAAGATTTTGATAGTAGGCGAGATAAAGGCAAGTATACAGGCAACCGTAGAAATGTGAAATGCTACAATTGTCTTAAATTTGGACATTTTACATTTGAATGTTGAAGCAAAAAGATAGATCAAGAAGATCAGTCTAAAGCCTCAAATCCTGATGAAGGTCCTACTCTTCACCTTGCAAGAGAAGAGACTCTTGAGCAAAAGAATCAATTAGTTACATAGACGATCCTATATGTTGGCGAGATCTTCGCACTAAGCTTCTTCACACCAGAAATTCCACTGCCTACCACCAATATGTTGGGATATGGTACAAATGCACGTTGAAAAGGTCACTGTTGTAGATTGCCAATATGAGGAACCCACTCACAGACCCTACTGAAGTTTTCACCATCCCTGGAGATAGGAACGTCACAGTGTTGGACGACGAGGGAAGAACTCTTTGGTTCACATGCAAACCTCTCTGGTGTCTTGGGTAACACCTCTGTGGTGTTGCTCAACTAAGGCAACCTCGTCCTCCAGCGTGGCAAAGATGATGTCTACGTTTGGCAAGAGCTTTGAACACCTCACCGACACTATGCTGCCAACCATGAAATTGGGACCAAGGTTGATCAGGGCCAAGACTAACATCATGGAAGCACATGAATAGACCCATCACCTGGAGAGTTCGTTCTAACTCTAGATCCTAAAAAAACTTCCCTACAAACATATAACATGATAGCTTCGGAAGTCTACTGGAGAGTTGGCATTTGCGTACATGTATGATGAATAATGTTAGCTCTCTAGACGTTGAGGCTGCTCATGTAGACAACTAAGAGATAAATTGTCACATCCTGACATTTATTATATCTATAAATGTCATAACATGAGTAAATAGGAAATCAAAAGGAAGTTTTAAACTTTTTGAGCAAAAACCGCCCAAGGTTTTTACCTCAAACAAGAATAATTAACTGTCATTCCTCCAAACTGAGGTATTCACATGATTTTCAAATTAGAACTAAAAGGTAGATGCAGCAAAGGTTGATCTCTCAACACACAATTCTTGATGTCCTACCTGCTAGAACTGTAGATTACCTGGAAAAAGAGTAGGTATTAGTAGACTTGCCCAATATGATTTATCCTCCAAAATTAAGGACTACAGATGAATACATAAGTCAAAAGAAATTGTTGTACAGGAATATAACAAATAGCAAGGTACAAATAATAGAGAATGGTACAAATCAGGATGCAAAAGAATTGAATCATGATCGAGTAACAATAACCAGAACAAAATGATATGTTAATGAACTGAGCCATAATGACAAGTATCAAGCATATGATGACATTCCATTAAATATCAAATGTATAATAACTGCCTAGTAGTTCACCAAATATGTGTTGGTTGTTCATGACAAAATGCAAACTAAATGGTGACAAGCATAAGGAAACAATAACATATAAAAAAATCCACTAATTTAGAATATAGTAGTGTCCATGACAAACACATGAAAGTAAGATCCATTAACGCTCTACAGATTAAACGCATTCGGGTGCTCCTCCCAAAGACTAGACCTACCCCTATTTCCACTGACATCTTCGTCTTGGTAAGTCCGTAGACCCAAAATAATGTAGACACTCCTTACTATTATGTTTTCGGACAATTATTCATGTAGCAACTCAGAGTTTCAAGAATAAGGCAAATGTACATGTTTATATATTGTAAGGATTGCATAAGAGTTGAAAATGATTAACATGTATGATCAAGTTCCAAGATGTAGTGAGTTATGCAAAATACGAATTATATGCTAAAGACTGCCATCTCAATTCAAAGTATTGAAGTTTCCGGTTGAAATCAGTATGTTCGGTCTAAAATAATAATTTGAAAATAAAAGCATTTGGCTGATCAAACATCAACGTTTCTGAGGTTAGGACAAAGTCCTGGGTCATGTATCAATAGGTTGGACTATGTAAATCCTCTGTCAAACCAGAAGTTTGACTAATGATAGGTTTACCGTTAAATCACTATTTTCATTCGGAACTAAAAATAATATTGTATTGGCATAAAAGTCACACTAACTCGATACTAAATCAAAATGAGGTATGATATAGAGACTAAATAGGATTTTCGAATATCAAATAAAACACATGTTGGGGAATCGTCCCCCCGATCGACAGCCCTCTCTCGCACAACTCACACGTAGAGTTTGGAGAAGAGATTGAAGAAGGGAGAAGAAGAACACAAGAACACCAGATTTTTATGTGGTTCGGAGGCAAAGCCTTCCTACATCCACGGCCACAGCAGCAGTTCAAATACTATACGTTTGGAACAACCATACGACACTTACAAGGAGAGACCGCCCTACTATATATACTGGGAGGTTAGGGGGCCATAATCGAGATTTACAAGGACAAAACTGCCCCTCACTTAGATTCACGCAAGTCGCTTGTCTGGGGTTGAGAAGTCGACTGCCTTGAAAATATGACTACTAAAGTCGAATGTCAAATTCGACTGCTGACTCTCACTATTGAAGTCGAATGCTGAAGTCGACTGTTGACTCTCACTGCTGAAGTCGAATGCTGAAGTCGACTGCTGCCTCTCACTGCTGAAGTCGAATGCTGAAGTCGAATACTGAAGTCGACTGCTGAAGTTGACTTCCTTGAAAACTTCGACTCATTCACTTCTGTAAGCCGAATTTAGCTCCCGGGGGCGCTGCCCCCGGAGACCCCAGCAGGGGGGCTGCCCCCCTTGACCCCCCGCAACCTAACCGTGCAGGTCGATCCGCGACCCAGACCCCTGTATTGATCCACATTGTTAAAGTTCTGACTCCACACTCTAATAACACAGGAGTGTTGATAAGTTTACGGGGCTTAATTTAGGGCCATACTAGATATAGTCAACTCGAAAATTAGTCATTCGAAAGTAAATCAATTGTAGTAATGGTGGTACCAAAATATCAAGTTGGGATATATGATTCAAACCATTGAACCAGATTATCTAGATGTAGGTTAACTAGTTGAGCTAAATGGTTAATATATCAGGTTGTGTCATAATTTGGAATTTCTGGTGAGATTACCATGTCAAATCATCAGCCATAGAATAGCTCCCGTAACATGGTACTTAGATCTACATAACACAGTAGCTCCTTAAACTCATCCCATGTAAACTGTGCATCGGCCCTGGTGGCCTCCACGGACTCC
This sequence comes from Colocasia esculenta, assembly GCA_014218235.1. Classification (NCBI taxonomy): domain Eukaryota; kingdom Viridiplantae; phylum Streptophyta; class Magnoliopsida; order Alismatales; family Araceae; genus Colocasia; species Colocasia esculenta. The sequence goes on along the minus strand of CM024765.1, from coordinate 9,417,952 downwards.
CACCATGCACGGGCGTCCCTTTCTAACTGGAATGTTGCTAGTAGCAATTTATCACCATCCGAGCATTGCATAACACGGAAAATACGCTCTATCTCCTTAAGCCAATTTTTTGCCTCATCGGGATCAGTGGTCCATTAAAATGAGCCGGGTTCAGATTGCGGAAATTTCTATGCAGATCTTCGGCTCCTCGATTTCCATTGGCTCCAGCAGCCTGAAATAGTGCTTGAGTGAGCTGCTGAATAGTTTGTTGCATATCACGGAGTTGTGCACGCTCTGCTGCCATTGCTAGTGTCTTAGGTTCCTTCAAAAGAAATTCTTAATGTAAGATAATGAGGTTGCACTAAGCTTGTGCGTGTGAATTTATTTTTAACTTATTACCCTTGGTTCTACCCATTTCTCACCTAGGTATGGATTTAGACTCTAAGTCAAGGCAGATCAAACTCAGATCATCCTATACTTAAGAATAACATAGGCTCTGATACCACAAAACTGTAACGCCCCGACGCAGAATATCGGAGCGAAATTATAGTTATTAAATAGCATAGAGCGATAAGTAAACAGAAAACCATTGCACAATTGGAGTAAAACCAAACATAATCTAACTTCATTACTCATTCATCAACTAACTATTACAATCATTAATCGGAGCCAAAACTAGGGCCCAGAGTATTTTATTCAAACTCAAACTATTACAAACTGATTAACTGATGCCTAACTAAATAACTACTAAGCAATGGTTGTCGAAACTGGTCGCTCCTGAGCATCATCCTCATTCCCTTCCTTGTGAGTGTGGTAATCCCCATCAGACTCACCTGAAACACATGAAATAATAACGTAGGATGAGTGAATAACGCCCAGTAGGACTTAATATCTCGTAAGAACAAGCATGATTTAAATGATTAATGTCATATAAAGCAGGATAACTAGAGAGAATAATCATGTAGAGCAAAGTAACGATAGCAAGAGAATGATAGCACTCGTATATGGAAAATAGCACACTAAGTACGATAATGGATTGGCCATGTAATGATATAGCACGTAAAGTTGCACAACGGTGCACTAGTATCGATAGCACTTGTATAGATAGCACTGAATTTTGATTGTCATAGATTAAATCTTGAATGTATGCCAACATCCTGATCATTTTAACTCCCATGGGCAAATGGCACTTTTCGGGCGCTCCTCCCAGGACCAGATCGGACCCTATTGCACTGGCATAAGTCATGTTTCTTATCTTAGACAATCATATAGATGGTCAAATAGAGTACCAAGAATAGATGAGGATAGTAGATGAATAGACGAGAGAGTAAAGTGAAAGTGAACAGATGAGAGTAAAGAGACAGTAGATGAGAATAGGGACATGTTCGTAAAACAACGTTAAACACACGATAGTCACAGTTGCATGGCACTAGGTCAAGCGCCGGCAGTCAGGTAGAAGTCACAACCGCCCACTAGCCGTGCTATGAGCACATGCTAGATGGTCCGGCGTGATCCCAAGGTAAGAAGGAAACACATTAAGGTCGTTGGATCGTGCTGATCCCTATGGGTGTAACGGGTTTTAAGGGTACAACCAGCTCGTCGTCAAAGGATGTGCGCCAAAGCCAAGGAGACTTACGAAGGCCTTGACAATGAGTCCTTGGTCCAGTCAGGAGTATTCCCAACGGAGAGGTGGTCCATGCCAAGAAAAGGGGGTAACGAAACATTGTCCGTCTTGCCTCGAGTGCTCGATGGCAGATGGACGTTATGTCGATGTACAAAGCACGTGAATAAAACAAAGACAAGTGTCGTTTAAATAATTGGGAGATTAAGTGATTAATTACAGTCAATTATCAAATATATTATTGAGTAATTTAATAAGGTTTAATGGCAAACATTTGTGTTAAGTGTGTGCATGTGTAATTAAATCATGAGAGCATGAGAGATTGTGCACATGGCTTTTATTTATTTGAATTTATGTAATTATTACAAAATATTTAATGTTCAGGTCAATACTATGTTATTGTTTAATTAAGTCTAGACAAGGTCAAATGGCATAAATAGTAGGGGCATAAGGGCAATTTATAGTTCTGGCCAAAATCTTGAAATCGCGACGGTCGCGACGGGCGCGACAGTTGAACCGGCCGGGCTGGCGCGGTTCAGGAGGAAACCGCGACGGCGCAGGCCTTCACGTTTATAACGCGACAAACCGGCCGATCGCGTCCCCTCTGATGTCATGATGGGTCAGGCCGTCGCGATTTCAGAGGGGCGGCCCGACCCAGAAAAGGGGATCTGCCCTTTTTGGGTTTGGTCCTTCCCTCCCATGCATGATATAGTACACTTCTAAAATCGATATAAAATTGCACGATGATCAAAAATTATGAAACTAGTTTTAAATGAAAGTAGACACGTAGATCTATCAACAAGATGAGTAATTAGAAAATAGACAAGGTTTGTGCATACTTTAGTTAGGTTACATTTTGGTGACCTAAAACATATGTACAGTCATGGAAAACGATTTAATTAGGAAAGGACACATGATGGAAATTAGAGAAAATAAGGGCGTTTGAAAGCTAACAGTATGTAGTATTTATGATAATATTTACATGGCATGCGATCAATATACACATGGATTGAAATCAAACATGTAGGTTCGGGTACATGGAGATAAAGAGTTTAGGACATTTAATACTCCCTTTTAGAGCAACAAAAAATAGGGAAATCATGGGGCTTTGATAAATGGATGTATGGGCTACCTATGGTCGAAGTTAATCAATTTGTACTTGAGAGATTGTCTACCTCTTCTCGCTGATAAGAAATCCTAGGTTTAAGGATGAAGAAGATGATCAAAATCCCTTCCTCCAAGCTCCTTCCTTCTTGCTCCTCTCGTCCTCGGCTCCTCTCCTCGTCCTCCAAAGCTCCAGCAATCGTTTTATGGGTTGATAGGGCCGAATTGGGGGTATTTTATTTGCTTAAAGAGTCCTAACACATTAAAACTCTCTTCTCCTCTTCCAACTCTGAAATTCCACAATTATCTCCTTATTTTCTTGCCATTATCTACCTAATAGGATAGCGAAGAGGTCCATTTCGTGGCCAAAGGGTTAGGATGGGATGAGGACTCTTGTTTTAGATAATTATGGGTTAATTAGTGATTATCTCAACCTTTTCTCATTTATTATTAATTTAGGTATGAAATTAACTTAATTAACTCTCATCCCATGATGGGCTCTTCACATTTGGGCTCATTCTTTTATGTTTGGATCATTAGTACAACTCATTCCTAATTTAGCTAAATGGGTTTTGATTTAATTCTCTTTTATTCTAATTAAATTCTATTTATCATATTTATTTAATTAAATTTTTATTTTATTTAGGAATTAAAAATCAAAGTTGCAACATAATTCGTTTAGGCCTCTTTGGGTCACTAATTTTATATCTAAATGATGTCCAATTAAGGTGAAATTTCTAACATAAGCTAATTGAAAGATGATCTAAATATGGTGATTTTAATTTAATTTTTCAAATTATTTTTTTGTCAAGTGAAAATCATCTCAAAAATTATTAAGTCGACTTAATCTCATTATCCATGCACCAACAATTCTATATATTTATATATTTAGAATTAGCACACTTTTTTATAATTATGGTGGTTTTAAATTTTACTTTCATTACCGAATTTCGATGACGCATTATCAGAGTACACACACCTGAAAACTGTATTGGAATTATATTAATAATATAAAAATATTCCTTAATTAAAGTAATCATATTTTAGGTGAGTGGTTTATGTTTTATATAAGAATTATTATCCTTTTCAATTTTTCAATATCATATTATTACTTTGGTATTAAATTTTGAGACGTTACATAAATATTGGGCATTCAACATGACTGATGGCTCTCTCCCCGCAAGATACTGTCATGGAACCAACAGGGAAATCACACTCTTCCTCTGGTACGACGGCAAGTAGAATTGGACCGTGGTGGCTTCCAATCCAGCAACACCATGTTGGAATTGGGAAGATAAGAATCATGGCTCCAGGTATCCTCTTACTAGATGATCAAGGGACTAAAAGATAAAAGATTCACATAAGACACAAGAGGGAAAATATGAAAGCTTAGAAGGTGGAGGAAGTGTTCACTTGAGCCTTCTTGTTTCCATTCGATTCAAATGATTTATTACAAGAGAGTACGATGACCTTTATATAATACTTGACATGCTAAGAATAGATGAAAAATAAAAATAAATTAAGCAAACCATGGGTGGTAGGAAAACAACTTCCCTTTTCACCGTATACATCACCATGTGACTAAGTCATTCATGAAGGTATTTCTAACACGCCCCCTCAAGCTTGAATTTCCTTCATGGCAAGCATGTCTTGAAACTTTATAAATTTATCGTTAGATAATGCCGTAGTGAGTATGTATTACCCCGAAAAATCTATTAATTAAAAATTATAGATAAATAGAAATTTTATCTATTAATAAATTCAATTAATTAAAACGGTACGCATCATTATTGCATACATATAAACCCTTATAAAAATTTCGTAAAAATAATAGTTATACTTTAAATAATGTTCTCTAATGACCCATCATGAAATTTGGGCATAGAAAAATCGTTTGGACTTAGTTTAAGAATTTATGCGACTTATTAGCATAATTAAGGAATAAGTCGAAGAACCCATTATTTTATGACCCAAAGTGGATTATAAATAAAAATAAACATGTGGGTAGACTTTAAATAATATGGGTTGATAGCCCATTATGACATTTGGACCAATAGACAATCTTGGCCCATGAATTAATTCTCTAATAAAAGGATAAAAATCCATTAAGTAAAGTAAGTACATAGATTGTACAATTTAGCTCACACGAGTTATTGGGCCAAGAGTAAGAGCCTAAATGATGAATATTAGAAATATTGACATGAATAATATTTAATCAATTTAAAAATATAAAATTACTTGAATAAGTGTGATAAATATATTTACATAAGGATAAAGGGTGAATAATTGGAATTAAATCAATACCCATTAAGTCAAATTAGTAATGGGTTTTGTTAATGGACCTAACATGAATTGTTGGGCCTAAATGAGAAGAGCTCATCATGAGATGGGAAGTAATTAGGCTAAATTCGTACCTAAAAATAGTAATAAATAGAAAAGGGTTAAGATAACGACTATTTTAACTCTTACTTATCTTAAAAAGAGTCTACATCCCATCCTAACACATTAGTCACGAAATTAGATCTCTCCCCAAGCCAACTAAGTGATAAATGTTAGAAAAGGGGGAGATAAATGTGAAAATTCGGAGTTAATTAATAAATAAATTAAATAAGGGTAAGATAAATACTAAAAAGGGTTATAAATGTCCTAAAAAGATACCCAAACCCTTTACCCACGAAATTAGCCTCTCATCTATCCTATTAGGTGGGATAATGTAAGAAATAAGGAGATAAATAAGGAAAATTAAGAGTTTGAAGGGAAATGAAGAGTTTTAGAATAGTAGGACTCTTAAACCAAGCCTTACACACCTAAATTCGACCCTACCACCCCATAGATTATTTTTGAAGCTCTAGGGGATGAAGAGAGGAGTTGAGGACGGAGGAGCAAGAAGGAAGGAGCTTGGAGCAAGAGGATTTCATCTTTTACCTCGTCTTCAAGCCCTAGGATTTCTTAAACGTATGAAAGGTAGGCAATCTCTCAAGTTAAAATCGTGTAAAAATTACCCTAGGTATAATTCATGATCCTCTTCAAAAGCCCTCTAGTCTTGTTGCATTTCGCTCATCCATTTGGGCGAATTTATTACTTGAATCCCTGCTATTACCATTAACCCGAAATCTCATGTTTTCTCTAATTCCCCACATGTACTTGTCCTCATGCCATGATAAAATTCGTGTGTATACTGCATCATATTATCTTTCAAACGGCCCTAGTCTTCTTCTATTTAGATCTCCCATGAGGGAGAATTAATTCTTTGAATCTCTATCAGAACCATGCACCCGACCCTTCATGTTTGCTTGTGAACTCCGTGCATAATTGATCCCACATCATTAGAAAATTCTCATAAATACTACATCTTGTTAGATTTCAAATGCCCCTAGTTTCGGAATTTTTCATTATGCATTCATCTCTAATTAATTCATTGAACCTTGACTGCGCCTGTTTAGGTTATCAGAATGTAACATGTTCAAAGCATGCCTAAATCTTGTCTAATTTCAAATTAATCATGCATGCGGATAGATCTATGTGTCTACTTTCATTTGAAACTAGATTGGTGATTTTTGGGTCATTATACGATTTTATATTGAATTTAGAAGAGCCTTGTGTCAAATCTGATCAACCCTAGAAAAAGGGTCGAACTCTCCTGATATCGCGACGGCGCGACCCGCCGCGATATCAGCCGGGTCGCGTCCCGCTGGCACGTCACGTTAAGAACGCGGCGGCCTATATATACCGTCGCGTTTCTACCCCTGAACCGGGCCTGGGGCCGGTTTGCTTGTCGCTCCCGAGCCGCCCGTCGCGACTTGAATCGCGACGGGTAGGTCCGCCGCGATTTGGAGACTTCGGCCAGAACATGAAATTGCTCTCATGCCCTTGTCAATTAAGCTATATGACTCAAGTTTAACCCTAATCATGCACTATTTTGAACAGTAACAATTTGATTATTTCTATTTGTTAATAATCGCATGAAATATATTATTTAAAAGTCAATTGCACGACCTATCATATTCTCAAGATTTCATACACTTGCACACACTTAACCATCATGTTGCCATTAAACTTTAGTAAATTACTCAATAATATATTTAGTAATTAAGTGAAACTAATTACCTAATTTCTCTAATATTTAAATGACACATGTCTTCATTTATTCGCATGATTTGTACACCGTTATCGCATCCCTCTGCCTTCGATCACTCGAGGCACGACGGACCCATTTTCTACACACTTTCTCTTGACTTGGACCACCTCTCCATCGAGAATACTCTCGACTGGACCAGGGACTCCTTGTCAAGGCCTCCGTAAGTCTTCTTGGCTTTGGCGCACGTCCTTAGCTAACGAGCTGGTTGTACCCTTTAAATCCTGTTACACTCTTAGGGATCAGTACGATCCAAACGGCCTTAGTGAGATCTCTCTTATCTTGTGATCACGTACGCCGGACCACCTGGCTCGTGTACACAACACGGCTAGTGGGCGGTGGTGACTTCTTCTGCCAGATTGACGGCACACAACCTGGTGTTGTGCAACTATTACTATCGTGGTTTAACGTTGTTTTACAATTATACACCTATCTCGTCTACTATCCTTGTACTCTCATCTATTCACGTTCACTCTACATTCTCGTCTCTTCATCTAGTACTCTCTTGAGACTCTTGAGCTGTTGTGGCTCCCATTGCTTGTACTATACATGACTGTCTAACACCATAATATGGATTCGGTGACCCTTCTGACTTGAATGCATACTGTGCAGGGCACGGAGAGTGTCTGAGGGGCTCCAATCTAGTCCTGGGGGCAGAGAGCCACCCGAAAATACCTATAGGGGCTATTGACGGTGTTCTACATTGCACCGGTTCTGATTGACTATATTGACTTGGCTAGACATATAATTGTTATAATACTAGTCTGAGGAGTTCAGACATATTGTACTATCGTTAAACGGCTACTGCCCAAAGTGACTATTGCCGTACTCGACTAGTGCACTGTGGTGCAACCATACACGTTATCTCATTAAATGTTATCTCTTTACACGCTATCTCCTTACATGTAATCTCGTTACACACTATCTTGATATACAAGCTATCTTGTTACACGCCACCTTGATATAACCTATCCTATTACATGTCATTTTGATACACGCTGTCTTGTTATACACTATCTTGTTACACGCTATCTCGTTATGTTGTCATCCTAATTTTGCAATACTCTTGAGAAATGTATTATCGTTCACTTGTTATCTTGCACTATTACTCTCTTGACTATACATGATTGTTCTCTCTAGTTAACCTACGTTACAAGACATTAATCACTTAAAGCTTGCTTGTTTACACGAGATATTAAGTCCTACTGAGCGTTATCGCTCACCCTTCGTTATTTGTTATTATGTTTTCAGGTAAGTCAAGTGACGACCTTACATACAACAATGGGATTGGACTGGAGTGATGAGCGTCCTGAAGTCATAGAGATGGAATGTCCTTAGTACCTTAGAGTCTAGTTAGATATTTGCTTTAGATTTCTTTTCCGATGTAATAATGTCATTGAGCCCTATGTTTTAGCTCTGAATTAGTGGTTGTAATAGTTTAGAAGAAATATCAATAAAATGATGAGTTTTATTGTAATTATTGTTCATTAGTTGCTCTGATATATGCGAATGTATGTGCAATTTACGTTACCATACACGTTGTTCATGCCTCCCCGATTTATTCCGCTGCTAAATTGGCGGGGCATGACAGTTGATATCAGAGCCTAGGATGTCCTTATTAAGACATTTTAAGTCTAGGATGTTTTAGGTGAACTGCCCCTGACACGTGTCTAAGTCAACCATCATACCTATGTGAGAATTGGGTAGAACCATGGTTAAGATCTAAATACATTATAAATATATATGTATCAACTTAGTAATATTCTTCCACCCCAAAAAAAAAAGAAGAAATAAAGTTAATGCTATTACTCGCAGGAGATTAGTGGAGATGGCTGGCGAGCGGGCACAAATGCGGGACTTGCAAAGGACCGTACAAGGGTTAACTCAAGCCCTTAATAATGTGATTCAAGCAGGAGCAAGAAATGGGGCAGGAGATTTATATGGGAATTTTCAACGAATGAATCCCCCTAGGTAATTTAATGGAACTCCAGATCCCGATGAAGACGAAAATTGGGTGAAGGCGATGGAACGGATATTTAGAGTCATGCAATGTTCAGAGCAGGAGAAAGTCCTTCTGGCAACCTTCCAATTGGAACATGAAGCTAGAGCTTGGTGGGAAGCTGCCAGTCGACAATTACCCGACATCAATATAGCGTGGGATGAATTTTTAGAACTCTTCAACACCAAATATTTTTCCGAGAGGATTCATGAGAAGAAGGCAAGTGAATTCACCAATTTAAAATAACGAATGATGTCTGTAGCAGAATATGAAGCACAATTTGAAAGACTAGCACAATATGCACCGTATTTGGTAAGTACAGAAAAGATGAAGGCAAAGAGATTCTTAGAAGGGTTGAGACCTGTGTTCTGGGAAAAGTTGGCTCCGCTAGACCTTGTAGTATATTCAGACATGGTATTTTGAGCTCAAATAGTGGAGGACACCATGGGACTTCTTGAAAAGATCCATAAGAAGAACGTGTTGAAAAGGAAACGTGATACTCATTCCAATGATAATAAAGGAAGAAATACGGTAGATAGTAAGAGAATGAAAGGGGAAGTGAAGTAGAAAGAATTCTGTAAATTTTGTAAAAAGCCAGGGCATCAGATGGATAACTGTTGGAAAAAAATTGGGCAGATGCTTGCGTTGTGGAAGTCAACACCACCAAGTTATCAACTGTCCAATAAAGAAGAACCAAACTCCACACCAAAAACAGTTACACGTTCTTGTGGATACAAATCATGACAATAAAGGTAGACAAGGTACCATCACTAAACCCTTAGTTTAATTTCATATTATTTTTTGATAGCAAAGCCCAAAGTGGGGGAGATGATGGAATGAGATATTCAGAATAGAATTGGTAGTTGTATAATATCATATGAATTTGGGGACCAAATTCTATTTAAGTGGGGGAGGATGTAGTACCCCGGAAATTTCATTAATTAAAAATTATAGATAAATAAAAATTTTATCTGTTAATAAATTCAATTAATTAAAACGGTACGCATCATTATTGCATGCGTATAAATCCCTATAAAAATTTCGTAAAAATAATAGTTATACTTTAAATAATGTTCTCTAATGACCCATCATGAAATTTGGGCATAGAAAAATTGTTTGGACTTAGTTTAAGAATTTATGAGACTTATTAGCATAATTAAGGAATAAGTCGAAGAACTCATTATTTTATGACCCAAAGTGGATTATAAATAAAAATAAACATGTGGGTAGACTTTAAATAATATGGGTTGATAGCCCATTATGATATTTGGACCAATAGACAATCTTGGCTCATGAATTAATTCTCTAATAAAAGGATAATTAAAAATCTATTAAGTAAAGTAAGTACATGGATTGTACAATTTAGCTCACACGAGTTATTGGGCCAAGAGTAAGAGCCTAAATGATGATATTAGAAATATTGGCATGAATAATATTTAATCAATTTAAAAATATAAATTACTTGAATAAGTGTGATAAATATATTTACATAAGGATAAAGGGTGAATAATTGGAATTAAATCAATACCCATTAAGTCAAATTAGTAATGGGTTTTGTTAATGGACCTAACATGAATTGTTGGGCCTAAATGAGAAGAGCTCATCATGAGATGGGAAGTAATTAGACTAAATTCGTACTTAAAAATAGTAATAAATAGAAAAAGGGTTAAGATAATGACTATTTTAACTCTTACTTATCTTAAAAAGAGTCAACATCCCATCCTAACACATTAGCCACGAAATTAGATCTCTCCCCAAGCCAACTAAGTGATAAATGTTAGAAAAGGGGGAGATAAATGTGGAAATTCGGAGTTAATTAATAAATAAATTAAATAAGGGTAATATAAATACTAAAAAGGGTTATAAATGTCCTAAAAAGAGTCCTAACCTTACCCAAACCCTTTACCCATGAAATTAGCCTCTCATCTATCCTATTAGGTGGGATAATGTAAGAAATAAGGAGATAAATAAGGAAAATTAAGAGTTTGAAGGGAAATGAAGAGTTTTAGAAGAGTAGGACTCTTAACCAAGCCTTACACACCTAAATTCGACCCTACCACCCCATAGATCATTTCTGAAGCTCTAGAGGATGAAGAGAGGAGTTGAGGATGAGAGGAGCAAGAAGGAAGGAGCTTGGAGCAAGAGGATTTCATCTTTTACCTCGTCTTCAAGCCCTAGGATTTCTTAAACGCATGAAAGGTAGGCAATCTCTCAAGTTAAAATCGTGTAAAAATTACCCTAGGTATAATTCATGATCCTCTTCAAAAGCCCTCTGGTCTTGTTGCATTTCGCTCATCCATTTGGGCGAATTTATTACTTGAATCTCTGCTATTACCATTAACCCGAAATCTCATGTTTTCTCTAATTCCCCACATGTACTTATCCTCATGCCATGATAAAATTCTCATATATACTGCATCTTATTATCTTTTCAAACAGCTCTGGTCTTGCTCTATTTTGATCTCCCATGAGGGCAAAGTAATTCTTTGAATCTCTGTCAGAACCATGCACCCAACCCTTCATGTTTATGAACTCAGTGCATACTTGATCCCACATCATGAGAAAATTCTCATAAATACTACATCTTGTTAGATTTCTAACGCCCCTAGTTTCGAAATTTTTCATCATGTATTCATCTCTAATTAATTCATTGAACCCTGACTGCGCCTGTTTAGGTTATCGGAATATAACATGTTCAAAGCATGCCTAAATCTTGTCTAATTTCAAATTAATCGTGCATGCTAATAGATCTATGTGTCTACTTTTATTTGAAACTAGATTCATGATTTTTGGGTCATTATAAGATTTTATATTGAATTTATAAGAGCCATGTGTCAAATCTGATCAACCCTGGAAAAAGGGAAAAAGGGCCGGACTCTCCTGATATCGCGACGGCGCGACCCGCCGCGATATCAGTCGAGTCGCGTCCCGCTGGCACGTCGTGTTAAGAACGCGGCAGCCTATACCGTCACGTTTCCACCCCTGAACCGGGCCTGAGGCCGGTTCGCTTGTCGCACCTGAGCCGCCCGTCGCGACTTGGATCGCGACGGGTAGGTCCGCCGCGATTTGGAGACTTCGGCCAGAACATAAAATTGCTCTCATGCCCTTGTCAATTAAGCTATATGACTCAAGATTAACCCTAATCATGCACTGTTTTGAACAATAACAATTTGATTATTTCTATTTGTTAATAATCGCATGAAATATATTATTTAAAAGTCAATTGCACGACCTATCATATTCTCAAGATTTCATACACTTGCACACACTTAACCATCATGTTGCCATTAAACTTTAGTAAATTACTCAATAATATATCTAGTAATTAAGTGAAACTAATTACCTAATTTCTCTAATATTTAAATGACACATGTCTTCATTTATTCGCATGATTTGTACACCGTTATCGCATCCCTCTGCCTTCGAGCACTCGAGGCACGACGGACCCGTTTTCTACACACTTTCTCTTGACTTGGACCACCTCTCCATAGGGAATACTCTCGACTGGACCAGAGACTCCTTGTCAAGCCCTCTGTAAGTCTTTTTGGCTTTGGCGCACATCCTTAGTCAACGAGCTGGTTGTACCCTTTAAATCCCGTTACCCTCTTAGGGATCAGTACGATCCAAACGGCCTTAGTGAGATCTCTCTTATTTTGTGATCACGCCGGACCACCTGGCTCGTGTACACAACACGGCTAGTGGGCGGTGGTGACTTCTTCTACCAGATTGACAGCACACGACCTGGTGTTGTGCAACTATTACTATCGTGGTTTAACATTGTTTTACGATTATACCCCTATCTCGTCTACTATCCTTGTACTCTCATCTGTTCACGTTCACTCTACATTCTCGTCTCTTCATCTAGTACTCTCTTGAGACTCTTGAGCTGTTGTGGCTCTCATTGCTTGTACTATACATGACTGTCTAGCACCATAATATGGGTCCGGTGACCCTCCTGACTTGAATGCATATTGTGCAGGGCACGGAGAGTGTCTGAGGGGCTCCAATCTAGTCCTGGGGGCAGAGAGCCACCCGAAAATACCTGTAGGGGCTATTGACGGTGTTCTGCATTGCACCGGTTCTGATTGACTATATTGACTTGGCTAGACATCTAATTGTTATAATACTAGTCTGAGGAGTTCAGACATATTGTACTATTGTTAAACGGCTACTGTCCCAAAGTGACTATTGCCGTACTCGACTAGTGTACTGTGGTACAACCATACACGTTATCTCATTACATGTTATCTAATTACACGCTATCTCTTTACATGTAATCTCTTTACACACTATCTTGATATACAAGCTATCTTGTTACACACCACCTTAATATAAGCTATCCTATTACATGTCATTTGGACACACGCTATCTTGTTATACACTATCTTGTTACACGCTATCTCATTATGTTGTCATCCTAATTTTGCAATACTCTTAAGAAATGTATATATTATCGTTCACTTGTTATCTTGCACTATTACTCTCTTGACTATACATGATCGTTCTCTCTAGTTAACCTACGTTACAAGACATTAATCACTTAAAGCTTGCTTGCTTACACGAGATATTAAGTCCTACTGAGCGTTATCGCTCACCCTTCGTTATTTGTTATTGTGTTTTCAGGTAAGTCAAGTGACGACCTTACATACAAAAAATGGGATTGGACTGGAGTGATGAGCGTCCTGAAGTCATAGCGATGGAATGTCCTTAGTACCTTAGAGTCTAGTTAGATATTTGCTTTAGATTTCTTTTCCGATGTAATAATGTCATTGAGCCCTATGTTTTGGCTTTGAATTAGTGGTTGTAATAGTTTAGAAGAAACATCAATAAAATGATGAGTTTTATTGTAATTATTGTTCATTAGTTGCTCTGATATATGCGAATGTATGCGCAATTTACGTTACCATACACGTTGTTCATACCTCCCCGATTTATTCCGCTGCTAAATTGGCGGGGCATGACAGAGTATATCTGTAACTTGCTCTGTAGTGTTGCAATATTCTACCTTCACATTCTTCAATTTTACATGCTCTAGAATAAAGTGAAATCTAGTGTCAATATGCTTGCTCCGTCCATGCTCCATTAGATTCTTTGAGAGCTTTATTGTGGACATGTTATCCATAAAAATATCTGTGGACTCTAACTGTAGATGATATTACTCTTTCAGTAGATTCCTCAATCATAATGCTTCACACATAGTAGATGAAGTTGCCATATACTCAGCTTCACAACTTGATAGGGATACCACACCTTGTTTCTTTGAACTCCATGAAAAAGTTGTTGGTCTAAAGAAGAAAACATAACATGTAGTGCTCTTTCTTTCATCAGGATCACCACCCCAATCACTGTCGGAGTAGCCGGATAGTTTAGCTTTGCTACCATAGGAATAAAAGAGACCATACTCCATCGAGCCTTTAATATATCTTAGAATTCTCTTTGCATCAAGCCAAGCTTTAGTGTTTCCATGTACCTACTCACAAGACCAATAGCATAGACAATATCAGATCAAGTGATAGTAAGGTACCTTAAGCTACCAACCAAACCCCTATACAGAGTAGGTTCAATAGCTCCTCCTTCTCCATTCTTTGTCAGCTTCAAACTCATTGTCATAGGTGTGCTTATAGCCTTGCAATCTTTCATTCTGAACTTTTTGAGGATCTCTTTTGCATACTTTTTTAGAGACATGAAAATCTCGTCTTCTTTCTGCTTCATTTCTATGACGAGAAAGTAGGCCATAAGTCCACATATTGTCGTCTTGAATTCTTTAAACATGGTTTTCTTAAAATCTTCAAACATTTCTTGGTTGTTTCTTGTAAACAATAGATCATCAATGTAAAGGCATATAAAGAGAAGTTCTCCATGATTGCCTTTTTGTCACATAGACAGCATGCTCGTATGGACATTTGATGAAGCCATTTTTATGTAGATAACCATCTATGAATGAATTCTAGGCTCGTGGTGCTTTTTTTGTGTTGATCGTCTCAGTTGGTAAACCAATTGAGGAAGCCCTGCCCCATCTCGTGGTGTTTGTTTTAGCCCATAGAGAGCTTTCTTTAGGCGAAATACCTTGTGCTTCTCACCTTCAATAGTGAAACCTTTTGATTACTCAATGTAGACCTTTTCTTCAAGGGGTCCATTTAGAAAAGTTGATAGCCGGTAGATCTTCCACCTATAGTGAGCTGCAAGAAAAATTAATAGTCTTACATTGTCAAGGCGAGCTACAAGTGTGAAGACTTCATCATAGTCCACACTATACGTTTGTTTGTAGCCTTTGGATACAAGTCTCACTTTGTATCTCTCTACTTCTCCATCAACGGTGCGCTTGGTCTTGTAGACCCATTTAATATCGATGACCTTGTGACTTGTTGGGAGTGTGACTAACTCCCAGGTCTTGTTTTTCTTAATGACATGGATCTCCTCCTTCATCCTTGTCCTCCAGCAATCCTATTGTACAACCTCATCAAATGTCAGAGGTCCATGATCAACAAATAAACAGAAGAGATTTGTCTCCCCACCTACTTCTGATTATTCATAGATCACCCTCAAGTTTCTCATGTTTGTAGAAAAATGACTTGAAGAAGAACTAGAACCTTGTGATGTAGATGGAATATCTCGGGATGATGCTTCACTCCCTTCGGAGGAAGGAGTTTGTGGAGAAGATAGTTGTAGATACGCTAAAAATGACACCACAATGAGTAAATCTCATGTTATATTGAAATATGCCAAATAGACCTCCAAATTATACTTTTGAGTGATCTTTTTTATTTTTATCATTTTCTCATTTTTTGAGATTTTTTTGAGATTTTATGATATTTTCTGACATTTTTCAAAAGGTCTTTCAAAAGAAAAAACAAAAGAAAAGGAAAGGAAAAATGTCAAATGACAAGGGCGGCGGCTGAAAAGGGTAAATAAAATAGAAAAGGGATTCAAAATTGATCAAAAAAATGGCAATGGCGGCGCATAAAAAAGGTAAGAAAAAATGCTTAAAAATTGCCACCACTTAGGTGGTCGCTATTTTAAAATTTTCTAAAATTTATTTTTGGTAATTCTAATACGCGACAGTTTGATATCTCATTATTTTGAGACGAATTTTTGGCAACAAAATAGTCCCTAAAATGAATATCTAATATACGTCTGGTCACCCAATCGTAGTTTTTAAATCACAATCACTGAACTCGTTGCGATTTAGCAATCGTACTAAATCTCAAATTTTAGGTCAAATCTCTCATCATACTATATTTTCACTTTGGAATACGTGTCAACCCTCGTAAATACTATTTTTTGTTTTATTTATCCTCCCTAATGTCCAAATGCTCAAGAGCTCCCTCTCACTCCTAGTGCTTCAAATTCATTTTTTTGAGAGTGTTTGAAGAGTTCATACATCGCTACCCTCATTTGCCATGCATCTACGTCAACTCCCCATGCAGCGGCTCTCTCTTTTGAAGTTCGTCACGTGATGATCATCATATGCACTGGGAAGTCTTTTAAATTTTTTTCCTCTCTCCAATCGCTCTCTCTTCTCCTCTTCTTCTGTTTCTCTTTTTTTTTTTTTTCTCTCTCTCTCCTACCGATCACTCTCCTCCTCTTCTTCTTATTCGCTTTTTTTAATTATTATCCTCCTCCCTCCAACCGATCTCTCTCCTCCTCTTCTTCTTATTTTTCCTTTTTTATTATCTTTCTCCAACCGATCTCTCTCCGATCCTCTTCTTCTTATTCTTCTTTTTTTATTATTATCTCTCTCCACCGATCTCTCTCTTCATCTTTTCTATTTTTTTAATTAATCTTTTCCTCTCCCCCCTTCCACCAATCTCTCTCCTCTCTATTTATATTTCTTTTACTATTTATTTAATCTCCTCTCTCTCTCTCTCCCACTGCTCTCTCTCTCTATCTTTATTTCATCTTTTTTTAAAATCTTTTCAACTTCTCTTTCTCCACCTATTTCTCTCTTTAATTTTCTTTTTCTCTCATCTTTTTACAAAATCTTATTTTATTCTTTTTATTGATCTCACTTCCTTTCTCTCTTCACAATCTATCTCTTTTCACTATGATGTGAAACAGTCATATACATAATTGAATTTAATGTCATATGAAAGCTATGTAAATAAATCATGCCATTAAGTGAAGTCTACGTGACAATAAATCTCCCTTTTATATTTTATTAATTTTAATTCATCCATGCATAACATGCCACGTTGAGATCTCCACTATAGTGCACACTTGCACATCACGCACAATCTTTTAGCCACACACAATATACATGTCTCCCACCTATGTCTTTAGGGGTTTAAAAAGCCAAACAAGGTGAGTTCTACTCTATGCTTCATCTCCTTTATTTCTCTTTAAGAATTTGATACTACACGTTCTTGGCTAATCCTCCTTTTTCTTTATGTCGTCTTGTAGGGGTAATCATCAAGAAGAAGCCTTCTACCACGGCCGGCCATGCTTGTAGAAGAAGAAGCAGACCCATAATCTTTTCCGTGCAATTTCTCTCCACTCAAAGGTATTTCTCGCAATCATCTCCATATTTACATTTACTGCACCTCCTTCGGTACCCACGAGTACTTGGCGATCACAAACACATCTAGGAGTTGTGCTCCATCTTTCCCTTTATTTGTATTCATATTTTCTTTATGGAGACTTGAGTCTTTTTAAGACGATAGTTAGGATCTACAAATTGGCGATCACAGTGGGAGTTCTTTCCACCTTTCTTTGATTACCCACTTTATCGTGCCCCATGTGGCAACCTTCCCTTTGCACCCTTGCGTGCCCCTCCTTCTTTTTCTCCTCTTCTTCCCTCTATGATTAGCCAATTTTAGACTCCCCAAAGAAAATTTGAGAAATAAAAAAAAATGAAATGATGATGAGTTGATCCATACTTGTGAGATTGTGTACTTCATGCTCTCCATGCTTATACCCTGTAAATCCATGCTTGTGTGTTGATTTTTATACATGTACTTTTGATTTCAATTCATTTTTTTAATTCTCGGGTGGCCTTTTGAATCTGCGACCGACACAGTGGTCGTGATTCACTATTTGATACACAAGCAGTTAACTCGTCGTGTTTTTCTTTGTTCTACGATGGTTTGGTCTATCGTGTTTCTGACTACAACCTGTCTACAGGGACCGGATGTGGCTCTAACAGCCTTCTGGGCTCTCAGATCTGCGACCAGGTGACTGGACGCAATTCACTTTGAGTCACGATGTCTGTGTCCGTCGCAATTCAGACTGTGGATAGAGTGCGACCCTTTGCCATCCGGAACACTCTATGTTATATATGTTGCATACAGGACATTCTGCATTTGGTCAGGGGACCTCCTTCCCTCATATCCTAAGCTCCACACACCTTCTTGATAAGGGCAACCTCTCCTTTGGGCATTCTGTCTCATTGGACTAGGGGACTTTTACTAAGACTTTCGTAAGTCTCCGTACCCCGTGGATTCCCTCACGGTAGACCAAGCAGGTTGAACCTTACTGTTGACCTGGGTTTAGACATCTTACTACGTGGTGAGAAGTGATTTTAGTTGCATCCCAAAGTATCCAAATCCATTAAACTAAGATCTCACTTGAAGTGACATAATACCCTTCAAATCTATTTAATTAATTGTGAAACTCTTGAAACAGGCGCTAAACATTACAACTTTTTTTTTATAGCAAGCGGTCCTCAGAGGCCTATCTAGGACAGTGCACCCTCCCCAGAGGGGGAGAATGGACCCACTCCACCAGAAGGAAACTTTGGGCCAAGATATACAAATGGACATATGAGGAAGAGTACAAAGTGAGGAACGACTACCCATTAGATCAGTCTAATGTTCATCAAGACCTGATATATCAATCAGTAGATATCCTTTACGAGCATAAGGTAATCTATGAAAACCCCAAAAAACCTCATTACACATAGAAGAGATCGCATGATTAGCAAGACGGTCAGCCACTTGATTTGTTTCCCTGAAGACATGGGAGAGAATAGTAGACTTTCCCTGTAACAGATCCCTAGAGGGACGCCACCAGCACTAAATGTGCCAATTGGAACACTTCCCTTGCTGAATTGAGTGGACAAGGGTAGACGAATCATAGTATATAGCAGATAGGTAAACTCCCAGGAAGTGTGCCAGGTGAAGTCCATGGCACAATGCCCTTGTTTCAACAATGATGTTGTTCCCAATGCCATAGAAATTGGCAAAGGCAAGGAGAATCTTTCCATGCTTATCGCGGATGCACCCACCACTGCCACAGATGCCAGGGTTCCCTTTGGAAGCCCCATCAACATTTAAGCAAAAGTCCACAAGTGGAGGGATTCAGCGAACCAGTTTCATCCTCTTAGCTGCAGTGTGATAAGTAAAACCATAGGAGTGAAGGAGCTGATAACTAGCCAGAGATTGGTCAGTTTTGAACGTCATTTTCCCAAGAGCAAAACCAATGTGAAGTTTGATACTCCGAATGATATCTGCAGGTCGTCTGTGTTGTTGATCAAATCTAGCCGTACAAGGATTTTTCCATAGCTCCCAGAGCATGAGAATAAGACAGTATATGGAGATAAACCCAAGTGGAGTCTGAACATTAGTATTATGAATAAAACTCCAAATTCTAGTAGTAATTTGAGGGTGAAGGTGACTGTTGTTATTGACCAAGGGAAGGAACCATCTCCACATATGAACTGCAATGTCGCTGCCAATAAAAACATGGTTGAGATCTTCACACTGAGGGGAAACACAACAATTACACTTGGAAACTAGAGGAATTCCACTCTCTGAGATACTTCCATCGACTGCCACAGCTCTGTTAAGAAGTTTCCAGCAAAAGAGAGAAGCCCTAGGATGGAATGAGTGGTGCCAAATCTTGAGGATAGGAGCCCGGCGAATTCCATTCTGTCTAATCAGATCATAGGTAGATATAGTATAAAACTCCCCAGAAGAGGAAGCAGCCCATATGCACTTATCCTCTTCCTGAGTTAATGATAAACCATGAAGGGCCTAAGGAGGAATTAAGGACCGTATGGGATGAGACAAATCCATGGCCACTTCCTGCAAAAAAATATGCATTGCCAAAGGCCCCTGGAGGATCTCAGCAAGAGGTCGTTCCCCATACCAAATGTCGTTGAGAATGTCTATTCTATCGCCTTTGCCATGAATCCACCTGGTATTAGAATTAACAATGGAATTAGCAGCCAGGAGAAGGTGCTTGGGCATACTAGGAATATGTGAGTAATGGTTAGCAGCAAACCGCCTTCTAGCATAGGTGGACCATAAAGAAGTACCATGGCGCATATTCCACATTTGTTTCACCGCAAGGGAGGTTTGTACGTGGTGAATATTCTGGATACCTAAACCCCCTTCCACCTTAGGACACTGAATCTTATTCCATGCAACCCAATGGCGGCAGCAAGAACCATCGGTACCATTCCAGAAAAAAGCCGCAGAGCATTTCTCAATGTAGGAAATGATACCTCTAGGAAGGAAGGAAGCAGCAGCCAGATATACAAGAAGAGAAGCTAACACCGACTTGATGAGAATAATGCGACCAGCTTGAGATATGAGTTTGGCCTTCTAATTGCCCAGAGTTGCATTGATTCTATCAATCAGCATTTTATAATCAGAAATAAGTACCTTACCAGATCGAAGAGGGACACCAAGGTACTGGAGCGGACTAGATATATTCATATAACCAGTCAAGTTTTTGATTCTTTGGATGGAAGGAAGGTTCGCTTTCCTGGAAAGCATGAAAGAACTTTTTTTGCATTGATAAGTTGTCCAGAAGAAAGAGCATATTTTTTCCAAGAATTTCATTAACCGCTTCACATTGTTAACACTGCCATTGGTGAATATTAAGGTATCATCCGCACATAGCAGATGGGAGGGTGGCGGACATCCTCTAGGGCCAGCATAAGGTATTAAGAAACCAGTAGAGACCATATTCCTCAAACCTCGACTAAGCATTTCTTCCATAATAATAAAAAGGGCAGGGGCAATGGGATCGCCCTGTCGAAGACCTCTGGTAGACTTAAAATAGCCAGCATGTGCCCCATTAATCAAGACCGAGAACCAACAATTTGAGATAAGCATACCAATGTAAGAAACAAATCTGGATGCAAAACCAAATTTCTTAAGGACAGCAAATAAGAAGTCCCACTCCACACTATCATAGGCTTTCCGAATATCCAACTTAAAAATGGCATTGCCTCCTCTGATTTTACGATCCACATCCCGCACCAGCTGACGTGCGAGGGACACATTATCCAGAATAAATCTTCCTTTGTTACAACTTGTTTGAACTCTATTGATTGATTCACATCTTGTTGTTCTACTTGTTTGTTTGTTTGCCTTGTTTAAAAATGGATTCATATCATCATGTCAACTTTAATTATGTGGACTATGAGGATAGTTTAGATGGGCAGACCTTTCAATCTTACAAATCTCCCTCTTTTCAATCCCATGTCTGTCCATCTCACCAACGCGAGGGAAAACTTCAACATCTTATGGTTATGTGTGCACACCACATGCTAACCAACTTGATATTCTATCGAATTTAACTCCAATCAAAACCCAGAGAGAGCCTTCTCCCCACCATGATTCCCATGTACAAAATGCCTTGAATGACATAGATCAACTCACCCCTCAACAATTAAATCTGAGTCAATCTTTACTTGAGGGTATGACTCCTCCTCCCTCTCCTTCTCCCAGGCACCCACTTGTATATTCCGGCGACTTCGCCACCCCCTCTTGTACATCCTTCGCCCCCTTTCCATTTTACCTACTATGCTCCAGTCCGTATGGACCAACCCTTGGGAAGGCCCACTTATTCACAGCCTTCCTCATGTACATCCTCACACACCCAGCGGCAAGATACTTCACTCCAACATGCTCTTCTCCATAAATTAAACAATATGGAGAAAGAATTGAATAAGCTCTCAAACTCCACGGGTGACCCCGTTGCCGCTATGTCGGCTCTTCTTAAAGTACACATACATCCCTCGAAGATGTCTTCGTACCGATTGTACAATGACATGGGCAATCCCTTTATTCATGTTAAAGAATTCCTCTATAAGTCATCTCGCTGGCAGCGAGATCCAATAACATTGGCATATTTATTTAGAAAATCTCATGACAGTCTTGCATTTGAATGGTTCTACTCCCTAAAGCCAAGAGAGGTAGAGGACTTCCGCATCTTGCACAAGAAATTCCTTCAGAGTTACAAAGACCGCATCAGCCCATCTCTCTCCATCACGGATCTAGCATCCGAGAAGATGAGGCTTGACGAAGAATTTGTCCAATTCGCTGACCGTTGGAGGTCCAAGGCTTCAAGATTGCAAAATGCACTCTCGGAGTCAAAGCAAATCAGAATTATCATTCAAACTCTACTCCGAAATTCAGGCACATCTTGGCCATAAACAAGATTGATACAGTGAAGAAATCTATGAGCGGGGACGTTACATTCAAACACATCTAATGGACTCCCCGATCATAGAGTTATTTAAACAAGATCCGAGGTGCAACGGGTCAGTGGACGCCATCCACCATTCACCTCGTCAAACATCCACTCCACATACTCCTCCACACACACCTCCATATTACAACATGCCCCCATCTAGGCATCCACTAATATGTCCCCCTCGGACTCATCAACCTCCAACAGGGCAAATCAACGCCCCAACTACTAAAGAAGCTCATATGCCCAACGTTGCACCTGCTCCGGTACCCGTACCTACTCCTCTACCACAACAACCACTACCCCCACAACAACCTCCACTTCTATCACAGCCAATTGCTTGGGCTGAACTTGTCAGCAACCAACCCATCCATGAAACGACTTGGTGTTACGACAATGAACCTTCTGAGGTCATGTTTATAGCCATTTACCTAGCCCTCCTACACTACCACCCATTATCACCAAACTCCCCATTATTAAACCTCCATAAACCAAATCCTCCATTAAACCAACTGTTAAACATCCCATTACGCCAACACCATTGGCAATTCAACCTGAGCAAGCACTCCCTTCCATGACTATTACACCTCCACAAGCTATACGGCCTTCTACTCCACCATCCACATCCACCCAACAGAGCGGGTGCAATCAACCAAAGAGCAACAAGTAAAGTCAGCAGAAGAAGGAAGACTTGGAGCCGAGCATGCTTGTTAAAATCCAAGATTGTATCCCATGCATGTCGGTCATTATCAATATACTGGGCACATTCACTGAGAGGAAGTCCTCTCCTCCATTCTTGGCTGTCAAGAGGCTCGTTAATATTATGTCAATCATCCCTGTTGCCAGCAACGTTAAACTCAATATACTCAAAGGGAAATTCTCCCTCCATGCTCTCATGACTCCTCACATAGTTTTTGTGAACCTTCCCACTCAAGTGAAAGGGTCAACTATTACAATTGTGCTTACATACTCCAAAGCCAAATCCTTGGCACATTTAATTATCCAAGGGCACGTGTCCATTTTCTTACCAAATATAATACAATCTTTGGGCACGGTCCCTTCATTGTTGCTTCCAATTCTACCAGTGGAACTCCCCACTCTTTCATTCAATTACATTCTCAGGAAGTTGCCATTGTCGCTTAAAACTCCGATGGAAGTCAACAATCCTCCTATCATTGAGAGTCGTTCGAGGCATGTGAGAAGAGCTAGGCCATCAGCCCGCTGGGCACGCTATGTGAGAAAATACATGAGGGCTCAAAAGCCAACTCCCAAGTGGAAGCTTATGCCGAGCGAGGCTAAAAACCAGGGGACCACCTCTGCCTCCCTCATCTCCATTTACATCTTCTTTTGTGCTACTTAGCACCTTCTCATGGGTTCTCCACATTCCCCCACAGAAAGCATTTTTCTTCCACCTTTTTTATGATCCACTCTCCTGTACTGGCCCTTCTTGTAATTCATATCCTCTGCCTCATGCCTCTCATGGCACATTGTCATATTCACACCACTCTCCTCTTCGTGTGCCACGTGGCACACCCCATTGTTTCCACCCTCCTCACTGTGCCCCTCGTGACACATCTCCCTGTAGTGCCTCACCTGGCATGTCTCCTCCATGTGCCCCACGCGGCACATCTCCACCTCGTGCACCATACGACACACCCTCCTTTTTGGCCCCTTGCCGCCCTTTTTTACCCTTCTCTCCTCCAGACTCTCTGGATTCTTTCCTTTTTACTGGGCCCCACGCCCCTCTCCTTCTACTCCCTCCGGAACCACAGGAGTCTCCAAATTCTTCCCATCCTTCTCACATTTCCATATTCAATCAGGGCATCCGCCCTTTCTCCCATTATTTTCGGGGTTTTAGTCCCCACCTATCCTTTTAATTCCCGTGAAATTTTGTACATTCTCTTAGGCCTTCGAGTCTCGCCCCCACGCTTCGTCCTCCTTTTACCTTCTGAATTTTTATTTTGAAAAGCTATTATATTGTTTATCAGTGTCAAAAATCTAAAAAAAAGATGAATATTGAATGTTGTCAGGTTGCCGCAACACTTTGTTTATGAGAGCTCCACGCCAGGAGTCCAAAGTTCTCTCCCTTTGCATTAAAGTATGCCCTTAGCATGGGCCCTTTACACACACTTCTCGACACCCCAAGCCGACTACTTTAGAAAACACTGTCGCTAGCACAGCTATACCTGAGGGCATGAAAGTCTGTTTCTTTTCTCATTCGGACAAAATATGGGTAGTAGGGGTAGTCTGGGCAACACAACCAGCCTGAAGCACTCCCTAATGAGAGGATGTCTCAAAAAGGGCAATCAAGTAAATGGCCAACGAGCATCAAAGTCAAATGCATGTCAAGAGTGGCAAAGTCCCCGCAGGATTCAAAATGAACCTGGTCGTATGCATGCAAAATCAAATCAATCAACCAATATAACAGGGCATGGCAAAGAGTGGCAAAGTCCCCGTGGGTTTCAAAATGAACTCAATCATACGCATGTCCCTACAAATAAATGGTCCATCAATCAATTCCAAAAGCCCCAATATTTAATGAGACTGAATCTTCTAACAGTTGTGCCAAGGAAGAAAGTCAAACACAACTCTTCAACACTCATATCAAGCTTACCTCCAAATTTTCTTCCCTTCTCCCTACCAGACTTAGTCGTATTTTCAAGTATGACTTTGATAGTGACATAGTTAACCATGAGTAGTCAATCACTGGGCACCACTTTAAATACACGCCTTACTCTGGGCTTCCTTAATGAAATGAAAGGTAACGAGGACCCCTTACCAGTTAGTTTTCATAACTTTAATGTTGTCATGGCATGACAATGTTATCAAAATTTCAAAAAAAAATGATTATTTTTCAAAACACACAAAAATAGATGGATACTTTCAAAACTATAAACAATCAAATATTTTCAAAATCTCATAAAATTTAAATATTTAAAAATTTTATAAAAATTAAATATTTTCAAAATCTCCATAAAAAAGTAAATATTTTCAAAAACTCCATAAAATTTTGAATATCTCCAAAATCAAAAAAAAATTTATCGATGGTATTGTATAGGGCAAGCACATTGCACCTAATTCTTTTTGAGTCAGATCAATCCAATTCTGCCAATCATTGGTTCCTCCTGTCTTAAACTCTAATCCCCATTTGTCCAAGTCCACTTATCCTCATGGTTTAAACAAGCAAATGAATGAGTTTATGTCTACTATTGAATCCATTATCCATGCTCCATGCTTGAATGATTTTATTTCATGATATTTGTTATTCTTGACTAATGAAGTTTTGAGTGCAGATTGGAGTTACCATCGTCTGGCACTACCACAAGCAATCAGGCTGCAATTATCACCATTCCCATCTAGTTATCCTGATCTTACTATATGTTATACCCCTAGAGCATATCAAGGACCTTGTGGCTCTGTGAAATCTGGGATTTGAGTTCCCCTTCATCAAAAATAATGATTATCCCAGAAGATGCTTAGCCACATGGACAGGCCGTTGTGTTTGCATTATGAGGACGATGGACCCAAAACTGGTGCATCTGGTGTCCTGACTTAACTCAACAACTCAACAATAGTATCCTTGATTATTATCTATTTTGATTTGATTTAACCTTTTTTTCTTTAGCCCAGCATGCATTCAGATAGGTTTTGAATTCACTGTGAATAATCACTCAAAAATTATATTTTGGAGAGCCATTGATCTTCAACTCCCAAGTAACTTGACATATTCCATTTCGAATCAAGTACCCAACTCCCTTTATTGTTGCCTCAGGGTTCATTTCTTTGAAATTTCTTGTTTGGATTTATCCTTCTACCATTCATCCATTATCTCCAATAGATCTACCTTGGTTGTGGCACCTCCACAAGCTAGTAAACGCCCCCCAATGGTGAAATCTAACAGATTGTGTCATTATGTATTTCCACCACGCTGGAAGTTGGTCTCTCTTTTGTACCCCACGTGGCACACCTCCTTCGTGTACCTCGTACACACCTCCCTTATGCCTTCGTACACATCTCTTTCATCTAAATTTGGTATTATCTTGGACTTCTATCCAAAGGTGGTTTCACTGAGCATTGGTGAAAGATTCTCATTAGGTGGTGTCACCAATTGTTGAGCACGTGTCTATTTTTTACTTTGGTGTCAACTTATCAGTCCTCTTCACTTCACTCATCTTCGCTATGCTCCATTCCATTTCATTTCACTACGCTCCATTTTGTGTCTCTCTATCTCACTCTCTTGCAAAGCAGACACCAAGACATGGCAGCTGTAGACATGTCAAAAATGACACCACAATGAATAAATCTCATGTTACATTGAAATATGCCAAATGGACCTCCAAATTATAAT
This sequence comes from Colocasia esculenta, assembly GCA_014218235.1. NCBI lineage: Eukaryota > Viridiplantae > Streptophyta > Magnoliopsida > Alismatales > Araceae > Colocasia > Colocasia esculenta. The sequence goes on along the minus strand of CM024765.1, from coordinate 9,391,344 downwards.
TTTTGAGTGATTTTCTTTATTTTTATCATTTTCTCACATTTTCACATTTTTTTGATATTTTTTGGGATTTTATGATATTTTCTGACATTTTTGGAGAGGTCTTTCAAAAGAAAAAACAAAAGAAAATAAAATAAAAATGTCAAATGACAAGGGCGGCGACTAAAAAGGATTCAAAATGGCGACCAAGCAAATGGTCTCCATTTTGATCAAAAAATGGCAATGGCGGCGCAGGAAAAAAGGTAAGAAAAAATGCTTGAAAATTACGACCACTTAGGTGGTCGCAATTTTAAAAGTTATTAAAATTTATTTTTGGTAATTCTAATACCCGACGGTTTGATATGTTATTATTTTGGGGCGATTTTTTTGTAACAAAATATTCCCTAAAATGACTATCTAATATGTGTCTGGTCATTCAATCTCGTTTTTAAATCGCGACCACTGAACCCATCACGATCTAACAGTCATATTGAATCTGAAAATTTGAGCCCAACTTTTTAATCATATTATGTTTTCACCTCAAGATACATGTCAACCCCCATAAATATTATTTTTTATCCTGTTTGTCCTCCCTAATGTCTAAATACTCAATAGCTCCCTCTCTCCCCTAATGCTTCAAATTCATTTTTGTTAGAGTATGTGAAGAATTCATACATCGTTGCCGCTGTCTGCCATACATCTACGTCAACTCCCCATGCAGCGGCTCTCCTTTTTAAAGCTCTTCACATCAATGGCGGATCCCATGAAGAGTTAGTGGGGTCACGTGACTCCACTAATTTGGAAGAGAAGTCTTAAAGGATTTTTTTTTTATTTGTATAGGTCAAAAATTTATGTAAGATTATGTAAGGTGACTCCACTGAATTTAAGGATGACCTCCCTAGATTCAAGTGACCTCACAGAACTAATTTTCAGGATCCGCCACTGCTTCACATGATCATCATATGCATAGGAAAGTCTTTTAAATTTCTTTCCTCTCCCCAACAGATCTCCCTCCTCTACTTCTTCTTAAATTTTTTATTTTTTTCCTCTCTCCAACCGATCTCTCTCTTCCTCTTCTTCTTATTCTCTTCTTTTAATTATTATCCTCCTCCCTCCAACCGATCTCTCTCCTCCTCCTCTTCTTCTTCTTCTTCCTTTTCTTAATTATTATCCCCCTCCCTCCAACTGATCTCTCTCCTCTTCTTCTTATTTTTCCCTTTTTATTATCTTTCTCCAACCGATCTCTCTCCTCCTCTTCTTCTTATTCTTCCTTTTTTTATTATCTCTCTCTTCATCTTTTCTATTTTTTAATCTTTTCCTTTCCCCCCTTCCACCGATCTCTCTCCTCTCTATTTATCTATTCTTTTACTATTTATTTAATCTCCTCTCTCTCTCTCTATCTTTGTTTCATCTTTTTTTTAAATCTTTTCAACCACTCTTTCTCCACCTATTTCTCTCTTTAAATTTTTTTTCTCTCATCTTTTTACAAAACCTCATTTTATTCTTTTTATTGATCTCACTTTCTCTCTCTCTTCACAATCTATCTCTTTTCACTATGATGTGAACTGTCATATACATAATTGAATTTAATGTCATATGAAAGTCATGCAAATAAATCATGCCATGAAGTGAAGTCCACATGCCAATAAATCTCTCTTTTATATTTTCGTAATTTTAATTCATCCATGCATAGCATGCCACATTGAGATATCCACTATAGTGCACACTTGCACATCACGCACAATCTTTTAGTCACACACAATATGCATGTCTCCCACCTATGTCTTTAGGGGTTTAAAAAGCCAAACAAGGTGAGTTCTACTCTATGCTTCATCTCCTTTATTTCTCTTTAAGAATTTGATACTACACGTTCTTGACTAATCCTCCTTTTTCTTTATGTCATCTTGTAGGGGTAATCATCGAGAAGAAGCCTTCTACCATAGCCGTCCGTGTTTGTAGAAGAAGAAGCGGACCCATAATCTTTTCCGTGTAATTTCCCCGCTCAAAGGTATTTCTCGTGATCATCTCCATATTTGCATTTACTGCACCTCCTTTGGTACCCACGAGTACCTGGCGATCACGAACACATCTAGGAATTGTGCTCCATCTCTCCCTTTATTTTTCTTCATATTTTTTTGTGGAGACTTGAGTCTTTTTAAGACGATAGTCAGGATCTACAATGGTGACATTTGCCTTGGTGGAGGTTGTTGTTCAAAAGGTTGTTGTTGTTCAACTTCCAATTCTTCCATCACCATCATTTTGTTGGCAATCTCATTCAAACTTCGAGTCTCTGCTTTGCTGAAAACAACATCTCCATTTTCCACTATTTTGTTAGTAAGTGAATTGTAGAGTCAATAAGCTTTTGACTCACACTATAATCAACAAAGATGCACTTCTTTTCACAATCATCTAGCTTCTTTCTCTTCTCTTTCGATACTTATGCATATGCAATACACCCAAAAAATGCGAAGGTGGTCAACACTTGGCTTCTTTTCGCTCATGCTTGTTAGGGCATTAAGTCTTGCAATGCCTTTATTGGACTTCGATTGAGGAGATAGGTTATACATACAACAGCTTTTGCCCAAAATGTTTTAGGTAGACCTTTTTCCTTCATAATGGTCCTCACCATTTTAAGGATAGTGTGATTCTTCCTCTCAACAACGCCATTTTACTGTGGTGTATAAGCACTTGTAAATTGTTGTCTGATGCCTTCCTATCTACAAAAATTCTTAAACATATTCAAAGCATATTCTCCACCTCGATTAGATCTAAGAACTTTAAATTTACATCTAGTCTCTTGCTCAGCACAAGCTTTAAAATATTTAAATACATCAAAAGCTGATGACTTTTGTTTTATAAAACAAATCCATATTTTTCTTCTGTAGTCATTAATGAAGGCAATAAAGTAATGATTATTCTAAGAGATATAGGCTCCAGAGGACCACAAATGTATGCACGCACTAGCTCCAATGGTGTCAGTGCCCTCTTAGACTTACCATTTTGAAAAGGATGCCGGTGTTTCTTCCCTGGTGTGCATGCCTCGCATATGCCATATGGTTCTTTAATTGACGGCAAGCCTTGCACCATGCCTTTAGAAGCTAACTGCTTTAAGTTGTAAAAGTGATGATGTCCATATCGCAAATGCCACTTCCATGACTCATCCTCTTTGAGTCCATAGAATCACATCTTTAATGTAGTTGTGATGTGGAGAGGGAACATCCATTTCTTAGCCATATGAACTAGTGCAATATGTCTCCCTTTTGCATCTTCCAATCTAAGCATGCAGCTCTTCATGTGTATTGAGTACCCTTTCTCAAAGAGTTGTCCAATACTAAAGATATGGCTCTTCATATTAGGTACATAATATACATTAGAAATGTGTTGAGGCGTACCATACTTTTGAAAGATTTTGATCTTTCCTTTGCCTTTCATTGCTAGCTTAGATGAATCTCCAAGGTTGACAGCACCATAGGCATTAATAGAGAGCTCCTCAAAGAGCTCCTTTCTCTAGCACATGCGATTGCTTGCTCATGACTCAAGAAACCACACAGTTATTGCTCGAGAGTCTCTTCTCTTGAAAGGAGAAGAGTAGGATCTTCATCAAAATTTGAAGCTTCTACAAAGCTAGAATGATCTTCTTGAACTATCTTCTTGCTTCGAAATTCAAATGCAAAATGCCCAAATTTATGATAACTGTAGCATTTCACATTTCCACAGTTGCTTGTACTTGCCTTTATCTCGACCACTATCAGAATCGTTCTGTGGGAGATTACCGTGGTTTTGTTGATTTATGACCACGACCTATTCCATGACCTCTATTTTAATCATTTAGACCAATTTAGATGCTAATTCTTGCTCCATAATAGTCGATTGGGACATCAATTGGATCTGTTGTTCGTGGACTTGCAACGATCCCACAAGCTCTTCAACACTAAGAGAGCTTCTATATTCTTGGACTCATCAATGGCAACGACCACGTGCTCAAACTTCGGTGTGAGTGACCGAAGCATTTTCTGAATGACATAGATGTCATTGATCTTTTCTCCATTCCACTTCATCTGTTTCACAGTCACAAGTAACTGGAAAGAGTAGTCGGAGATGCTCCCATCCTCCTTCATATGATTAGCCTTGAATTCATCCCTCAAAATTTGAAGGTGAATATGTTTCACTCGATCTACACCTTTGTAGATTGTGCTTAGAGTGTCCCAAGCTTGCTTGCTCAATGTTGCCTTGGCAATCTTTATAAAATTTACCTCATCCAACCCTTCATAGAGTAAGAATAAGGTCTTATTGTCCTTCTTCCGCTATTCTTTAAGAGCATTTTTTTTTTTTGCTCTAGAGTATAACTAGCCTCTTGCTCGGTAGTGGGTTCCACATACTTGTCGCAAACTATCTCTTATAGACCTTGTGACCGGAACAACGCCTGGATCTGGATTACCAATTCTCATAGTTGTCCATCATCAAATTGGGAATAGAGGGTTGGACCAAACTGGATGTCATCTCAACAACTAGAGAACGGGATAAGGAAAGCCTAGAAAGATCTTTAGTTCTGAAACCAATTTGTTGGAATTGGGCAGAATAGAAGCACGGCTTTAGGTATCCTCTTACTAGATAATCAAGGGACTAAATGACAAAATATTCGCACAAGGCACAAAAGAGAAAATATGAAAGCTTAGAAGGTGGAGGGAGTGCTCACTTAAGTCTTCTTGTTTCTATTTGAGGGTATGATGGCCTTTATATAATACTTGGCATGCTAAGAATAGATGAAAAATAAAAATAAAATAAGCAAACAATGGGTGGTAGGAAAACAACTTCCCTTTTCTACCGTACGCATCACCATGGGACTAAATCATTCACGAAGGGTCAAGTTTGCTATTTCTAACTGACCATGTGAGGTCTACAACAGTTGTGGACCATCTGGCTCTTGCGATGCCACAGAGCACTTGCCCTCGCTTTGCAACTGGATCCCAAACGAGTATCTCTTATTATAAGTTATAACATTTTTCCTTCATATAATCCATTAAGAAATACTTCAAAGTCTTGTAAGTTTTAACATAATACGCCTCTTAAGTTGGAGCATGGATCTAGCCCAATCAAGCCACATGGGCCTCGGCCCAAGTCCATGGATCCAGCCCGATCAGTTCACCTCGGCCTTGGCCTAAGATGCCAGGTTAACCTCGACATGGGTCCAGCTTGAAGGCAGCCATGCCAGCCCCGTGAAAGATGGAGGGCTTAGCTCTCAACTCTCAAATTAATCCGCAAAGATTGGAGAGATCAGCGGTCGCAACTCAAAAACCAACTACGTGAAAAGATCAACATTTGGATGAGAGAAGAAAGGCGTCCAGGGATAAATCCATGTCGGAAATTGCAACTTCTCTCATACCATTTGAACATTCAAAAGAGATGGTGTAGGCAAGCCAAGTTCCAACCTTAGCAACTAGAGTCAGTTCAATTTTGGCCTTTGCTGACTCGCCGGGGGCTTCATCGTAACCCTTGTATATATATACATTAGGGTTGTTGGGTAACATTGCATACGTAGTTTGTTGGGATAATATGATGTTGATCACCCTAATCGATGCATGCATTCAGTAGAAAGTAATTTCCTCCACCCAAACAAAGCAATATATGTGATTTAGTAATCTGATCTAGAGATAGATCATATTATCCTCCTGGAGCAGTGAGCCGTGCACCTTTGCAATTGGAAGCGATCCAAACCCCCCATAACCCATTCCATCATTCTCATATGACAAAGCATCCGTCAATGGCTCACAAGAACTTGTATTGAAGGCCGCTAAGAGGCAGATATTCAAATTTTTCCATAGATACTGAATATTATTTAAGAAATACAGTATATATGGCCCTTGCTATAGATTAATTGGTAGGGACGTGGACAAGTAACAAGTGGGTGGCAATGACAATTCATAGGGGTTAGCAGTTAATAAAACCATCTTTCTCCTAACCAGTACCCACCCATAGGCAGCAAAACCTCTCCACAACCTTCCAGACCCTTGAGCACCGCTGGTAACTTTCTTCCACTACTTATTCTTTGGTTTCACCATTAGAGCTAGAGACATCAAAAGGGCAAATTAGATTTGTTAACGAGCTGGATTCGCCATGTATGTCCAGAACTTGGCTCGGGTGTGTCAGTCTCATGCGTGAGGCTCGAGTCTTGATATCTAACATGACCTATTATAATGTACAATGAATTTATGATACATCCGGAATATGTCGGAATAAAGGATTAGGGAAGCTCTTGCAGCAGATTCTTGATAGTAGACATCAAAACCTACTGAATTATATTGCCCCGCGCGCCTAATGATGTGTATGGACCAGTTTCTGCAGATGAACTTCCACATGCTGAATGGCATAGGAGAATGTACAACTATTGAGTGCTGGAAGCAATTCATACAAATTTCCATTTTCTTTTATCTTTCAATTAAAATTTTAATATGAATTCTTAATTAGCCGAAACCTTACATATTACTCTGTTGCAAAGTGGGTAGGAGGGAAACTAGAAAGATGGCGTTGAGAAGGAAATGTCAGATGTATAGCCTTGATTCCAAGTTGAAACTGGGTCATAGAAATCACCTCAATCTGAAGAGGCTACTTATGAGAGCCTGATAGAGAACAGTTTTCACGACACACACACACCATCTTCAAGTCTCAAGGGAAAGGAAGGCAAGATGGACTCAACAAAAATACACAAGATCTCCGTTTTTCCCATCTCGTGAAAAGGTGTGCTGATACATTAGGGACTGAAAAGTACCCTCGAGGTCCTTAGCAAGTTGGAGAAAGAAACTGGCGTCAAGGAATACAATGCCCTAATTGGCGTTTGCATAGACAAGGCAAGGCAGAAGCATATTGGTTCAGATTCAGAAGGCATTTCAGCTCGTCAGAACCATGAAAGAACCGGGTTTTCAAACTTGATTTCCAAACTGTGAAGGCTGCTATGTACTTCTCCAGTGAAAATAAGCACGGAGAAGGGGGGTCTCGGTCCCATTTTCATGGTCACTTTGTTCTGCTTTCCATATCACATTTTTATCCACACTTTTGTGCTTTATATATTACAATCCTAGAATATTGTTTTCTTCTTCTTCCGTGGAGATTGTCTCAACAAGGCTACCTGGAGTTTCACAATGAGGTCCGACTTTTGAGTTGGTGCACCCATAAAGATGAAAAGATATTGATTTATGAGTACATGCGCAACAACGGTTTGGGTAAGTTTATTTTTGGTTTGCCTCTTTCTGTATAGCTCACAGAAATCAGATCCTTTCCTTTTTGGCAGACTTGACTCAAGATTGTTTTGGCCAAAAACTTCTTCATGAACTTTTTGTTCTGAACCAACAAGATCAGTAGAATTAAATTGAGATCAGGGTTTTGGCATTATCAAAGGGAAGGTTGCAGAGAAGAAAAAAATAAAACTCCTGGACCCATCAATGAGGGGCTCATCTTCGGCCGCTAACACCCACTTAAAGAGTACATTATGAACACTCTTGATATGTACTTAAATGTTTATAATGTTGTTGATAAGGTCGGTCTGCTCAGAGCAGATGCTTGCACTCAAGAGGGGCTCTCATTAATCATGTGAGAGGTGGCGCATGGCGCCTGTCCAATTCAAGTCCACACAAATGTAACAAAGTGCACTTGCAGGTTCACAGAGTATTTCTCATGATCAGACATATGGATAACCACAAAGTTTGAGAAATCTGCAATTCAACTACACTGCCAGAGATGCGGCTCCCACCAAAGTTTACATGTAGGACAAAAGGGGATAGGTCTGTCCATATACACACCGCCAAGTAAGAAGGTGTTTTCTATACAATGCATCGGTAGGTGACATGGAGGCCAGTATCTTCGCTGTCATGAGTGACTCTGACGACCTGCCCAGGATCCAGACCATAGTATCGTGCGACGGCGTCGGATGCCAACATGCGAGGGAGCTGCAGGGAAAAAACACCCCCTCCGCTAAGATTGCAGGTAACAAGTGACAAATTACAAATAAGCTTATTATAAGATCCAGCACAAGATGGAGTTTTAGCTGCTCGATGATGGGCGACAACATAGTGAAGAAACAGCATCATGCTAACTTTTCTTTATGTTTTCATAGTTGATCTTTATTATTATAATTTTTATTCTATTGAATTATTTTCATTTGATTATTTAATCATTTAATTACTCGATTTTAGTCTTACCGTTTCAATATTCCTTGCACATTCAAATCCAATAATTCTCTTTCTATCACATAGATTCTTGATTCTGCCTTTTCCTGTTGGAAATTATTTGTATGAGCACAATGGAAGCCTGAATAACTGAAGAAGGAAAATTACCCGTGCCATTACCGATCAACAGCTTGGACCTGAGTATGACAAAGCACAAATAGGAAGGCCAGCGGCCCTGCTGTCTGAACCCTGGGGCGGGATCAGAACTTGCTTGGAGGGAAAATGCAGCAATTAGAATGATGTTACTTATCCTAAGATGTCTTGATTCATGCTCTTATTTGAATGATATAGAGGTATTGCAGTTTGCAGAACAGATGAGATGTCAAGCTGACAAATGGACCTATTTTAGTGTTCAAGTCTGCCACATCAATATAAGAGCTCTTTTTTGGTTGCGGGCGTGCCAATCTATTTAGCAGACATATTTAAAATTCGTTTGTGAAGCAATTTGTGTTCGTTCATTGAACGATGGGACCTACATTTTGGTGTATTTGTTCCGCACTTTTATTTTATCAGGCGATTTCGATTTTGTGTATTGGACCCATAGTTGTCAAGACGTCCGCCTAAGCGACGCCTACACACGCCTAGGCAGGAAGGCGCCAAATTGATAGCTAGGCAAAGGTCCGCCTTTTAGGGACCCAAAAAGGCGTATCAAGGCGGTGCCTAGGCGGGCTAGGCGAGCACCTTGACCTGTCTGGGGCGCCTTGGGTGGCCTAGGCCTTATAATACATTGTTTAAGCAATGGCTTGGGTGGTCTAGGCCCTATGATGCATGGTTTTAACCAAGGTTCAATAACCCGGGGATCGGGATCGGATCGGCCGGCCCAAAACCGGTCCGACCGGCCGATCCCGACCCCGGTTCGGCTGAGCCGGGCCGAGCCCGGCCGAGTCTGGCCGAGGTAAAGGGGGCTGGATCGCCCCCTTAAAAAAATTGAAAACAAATTAGAAAAAATATGAAAAAATAGGAAATATATGAACATTGTATTTATGAACTGAAATACATGAAAAAATAGGACATAATACATCATTGGTACTGAGGAAAAGTAATATAATTATATTTATTGGAATCGCACATATATTGTGTGGACATAAGGTTTACATAATCTGTCCAAGACATATAATGTTGGTAATATGCCTCATATGAGTCAAATATTGACTATAGGCATCCGTGTTCGCATATATGATAGTAATTGGTGTGTAGCCAGGTATTTCAGGCACTTGATATGAGCCATATGACTCATATGAGTCATGTGAATGCGAATCGGACTCAGTGGATTGTGCATATGCTCCGCCTCCGGTGTAATACGATGCATTCGGGTATTGAGGATATCCCAAATAGCCTCCCTGCCCTTGGTAATATCCTTCAGTGGAAGCATAAGATGATGTATCTGACGCTTGCTCCATGGTCTCAAACTCCATCCGTAGTTTTTCTTGACGCTCCCAATCCTCTTGCATCTTCTTCTTCTTCATTAACCAATTCCATCTATGCGGAATGAAGTTGGGATTGTATCCCGAATCTTCGGATGCTCCTTGCCCTTGCCCTTGCCCTTGCCCTTGCAATTGAGATGTCACTTTCTTCCCCTTTCGTGCATATTGTTGACTTGAGGTTTGTGCTTCCCTCCCTTGCCTACTCCCATGATGTTGATCTTGAGTAGCATGGGTGAAGTCTTCCTCTCCGGTGAATACAATAGGGTCGGGTGGCGGTGCTGGTGGCGGTACACTACTGACAACTAGGACATCTCCTTCATGATCGGATCCCTCACTAGGAGTACTTGTCTTCGATGTGGAGTCATTAGAAGTTTGGTATACAACATTATCGCTTGGCTCCGATGTTTCATCATCTATATCTCCCTCGATTGTCTCCAAGTCTGCAATGCTAATGCCATGTTTCTTGCTCCTTCCTCTTGCACCCACTGTCTTCTTTTGGCGTTTAGGGGCTGGTGGAGTTTCAAATTCCGGAAGCAAAGGCACATCATCAAGCTCACCTAAATGAGACATAAACATGTTAACATGAGAAATAAATAATTTATAAATGATAATGCCATGTTGCATGTACATTGTAAAGGTCATCTACCTTCAGCCCATACACGATCATGCGGGTCGAACTCTGGTTCAACCGAAGTGGTTGCATTTACCCATGCATGTAGTGGATGTTCCTCCTCAAAAACTTCTTCTATATCTATTGTCTCGGATGGAGTTGCTCAGCTTGTTGTTGGCCCGAGGATCTATATTTTTCTCTATCTTGAACTTGTTTGATTAATCGGAGATTTTTAAGCTTCAATCTCATATTGTAGTGGCAAAATACCAACTTCTCAAGACGTGCAGACTTCAAGCGGTTTCTTTGTTTTGTGTGGATCAAGCCAAATGTGCTCCAGTTTCTCTCACACCCTGTGGCGGACGTTGTTTGGCTTAACAACCAAATAGCTACATATGCTAAGTCTTCATATCCATAAGTACTTCCATGATACAACCACCAATCCGCTGTAAAAGAAACATGTATAGTGTTTTAGAAAATAGAAGTAGAACCAACTCATTCTAGAGGCAAATAAATATGATGAGTAACTTCTAACCTAGACTCAAAATCTGAGCAGCTCTTTGTGCCGTGCTAGTACCAAAGTGGTAGAGTTGAAGTCTATAATCATGCATTTGTTTGCATGCTATGATTGCCCTATCATCATTGTCTAGCATGCGTTTGATTACATTTTTTGCCCCAATCAACACTTCGAAGGCATTGTCATAGTTCTCATTCCTCCTATCAGTCCTATACATGTATTGGGAGTTGAAGAAATGCCCTACATATAGAAGAAAAATGTTAAAACATGAGTTATAAATAATATGTAATCACAATTCACAAGAGTTGAAGTGTTATGCTTACTTGCAACATGAAGATCATGATGCAATGTGTGCCCCCATCGTCGATCTATAATTTTCCACCACTTGGCATACGTTGTTTTGTTGTTTATTTGGATAAGCTCATTTGCTCGATCCATAGCCTCGTACAAGTAACCCATCTCGGATCTCCTCTCCCCATCTACCGCCCTTAAGACTCAAACAAGCGGTTCTACTACATTCAAAACATTTTGGACCCCCTTCCAAAATGGCTTTGATTGGATAATGTCGGTCACCTTCTTTCCCTTCTCCCTCACCCGTGTAGGAGCATGTCGGGACATATAGTTCTCCCACTCTTCAGATGCTACCATCCTAATAAGGTTGCTACATTGCCCATTTATGCTATCCAATGCAATATATTGGGATGCAAACCTTGTAGGTGCTAGCTGAAGCAACTCCCGTCCATGTGTATGAGTCCTCATGATGTCCAATATGTTGTTGTGATTGTAGATGAATGTGGTTACGAATCTTGCACTGTTGACCACATTTTCCACCATTGGATCTTCACAAATGTCTTCTAGCATTAGGTCAATGCAGTGCGCGGAGCAAGGAACCCAATACAAGTGTTCCCTTTTCTCCATTAGTTTTTGGCCCGCCAACTTGAAAGCCGTTGCATTGTCAGTTACCACTTGAACTATTATTTTCTCTCCAATCTCCTCCACCATCCCATCCATCAACTGAAATAGGTAGTCCGCATTCTTCACCTTGCCAGAAGCGTCTACCGACTTCCAATAAACAGTCCCTGCTTTGAAGTAGCGTGTAATGCCTGCACAATTCCATAAGAAAAATTAAAACCTATGTGTTATTAATGAATAACAATTAACTGACCAAACACTTGTACATATATGTCCATCCATCGCACATTAACGTGCAACCATATTCATCCCATATGCGTTCAAAAGTGGAAACATATGCCTTCATATCTTCAACCTCCATGTCCAAGTATTTGTTGTAGATTTCATAAGAAGTAGGGCCTTCTACCCCTTTGTCCACTTCACTAATAGTCTCGATCATTGACTCATAATATGGTCATTTTGCTACATTAGCCGGTATGCTGTTGAAGAACCATCTTGACGTCGCTCTCCCTATCTTCTCCTTGCATATTTTCAAATTCTTGAAGGCTGCAGAAATGGATGGTTGCTTCTCCCTTCGCCTGGTGAGAAATGGGTCCAATGGTCCCACTCTAGGATCTCCGTCTCTAGGGATATCTACTGGAACCTCAGGTATATTTGTACTCTTTCCGGCACTTGAACTTCCTTGTCCGCTACCCCCATGGCCACTACCTTCACCTAGGTCATGACCAGTACGTCGGAGATAGTCCTCTTCCGCAAAAGACCTTCGACTTGCTTGCGATGCCCAACGAAATTGTTCTATAGTATGAGATAGAAATAGAATGATATAATTTTAAAAAACTTGTTGATAATGTTATACATTGAAATGTATAAATTATAATGAGGGTGCTGTTGGAACAAAAAAAAAAAAGCAAATATGAATGTCATGGATGTGTTGGATGCTTGTTAGGGGAAGTATCAATACTCCCTTATATAGTGGTCCAACAAGTTAAGTAGGTGACATTCACCTGTGGGCAACTACTCAGTTAGCTAGCCTGTGAAAAGGAGATGGCTACTTAACCGGGAGTTGGCAACTACCGGTAAAATGTTGACCCCATCTAACCGGTTAAAATCCCACCTAACCGGTTTAACGGCTTGATTAAGAGGTCAAAGCAGTTATGATTAGGGTGACCCCAAGGTTACTTAAAGTCATAACTTGATCCGAGCATTCAAGCTCTCAAGTATTGCCAAGCACCCCAAGCAAGTGGGAGATGCCGAGGAGAATAAATCTCCGGATAAAAATACGGCACGGAAGAATTCCGGCATTACAAGGTCTACAAGACCAAGATAAGTACAAGAACAAGTCCGCCACGAAGGCTCCAAAGACTTGCAATTGATTCTCCGTCCGGGACGGCAGGACTTCCGACAAAATGTACGGAATGGCACGACGGAATGGCACGGGCTTCTCCAAAGGACAAGACCCCTTCAAATGAAGGGGAGGGTGGTCTATTTATAGACTTTTTAAGCCCCTCCCCTAAACCGATGTGAATACCATCGGTTAGGGGGGTTTCCCCCCTTAACGATGGTACTTCCATCGGTTAGAGGGGAATCCCCCTCTAACCGATGGAAGCTCCATCGGTTTAGGGGAATTCTCCCCTAAACCGATGGATGTTCCATCGGCTAGGGGGATTCCCCCCTAAACGATGGAACCTCCATCGGTTAGGGGAGTTTTCCCCTCTAACCGATGGAGGTTCCATCGGTTAGGGGGATTCCCCCCTAAACCGATGGAACCCCCATCGGTTAAGGGGTCCCCCTTTCAAAAAAAAAACATAAAACAAAAAAAGAACAGAAAACAGAAAAATAAAGAAAACAAAAAAAAACACAGAAGATAGAAAGATAGAAAACAGGAAAAACAAAAAAATATATAATAGAAAAAGAAACATAAAAAAAAAAAAAAGGGGGCCTAACCGATGGAACCCCCATCGGTTAGAGGGTCTTTAACCCTCTAACCGATGGAGGTTCCATCGGTTAGGGGAGTTTTCCCCTCTAACCGATGGGAGTCTCATCGGTTAGCTTTAACCGATGAGAGTCTCATCGGTTAGAACTCTAACCGATGGAACTCTCATCGGTTTAAACTCCCCCACCCATGCAATGTAAGGGGGGGCCTTCCCCTATAAAAGGCACCCCCATCCCCCATGAAAAAGGGCTCTCCGGCTCCTCGCCTCCGACCCCGGCTTGGAAACCTCGGCTCCCGGCTTCCATTCTCCCGGATCCCCCATTCTCCATGTAAAAGCCCCCCGGCCTTTAGCCCTCCTCTTTCAAAGTTGAAGGAAATAGAAATTTCCAAATCCATTTTCAATCTCGTTTCTTTGTGAGCCAAGGTACGGCATCGGCAAACTTCATCGGCTAAAAGTCCGCAATAGCGGCACTGGCCCTCACGGGCTATAGGTTCTAAATACCGTCCGTTTCGGACATATGGTATTTTAGATACCTTTGTTATTTATGCCACCTCCCATCGAGTTTTAAACTCTCCGGGATGGTGTGTTTGTGCTATATGCATATGTTTCTTAGAGGAGACTCTGCCCAAGTGGAGATTCTGCTCGAGAACGTATTCATATATTCACAGATTCGTATTTTTATATATATGTTTCCTAGGGGAAACTCTGCCCAAGTGGAGATTCCGCCTAAGAACATATCTATAAAGTTCAAATCTGTGTGTATATTTATATGTTTCTTAGAGGAGATTCTACCCAAGTGGAGATTCTGCCCGAGAACATGTTTGTATATTCACAAATTTGTATTTTTATATGCATGTTTCCTAGAGGAAACTCTGCCCAAGTGGAGACTCCGTCTAAGAACATATTTATAAAACTCAAATTTGTACCTATACACATATGTTTCTTGGAAGGAAACCCTGCCTATGTCAGAGTTTTCCCTCTAAAAACATATCAATATAATCACAAACTTTGTATTCATACACATGTGTTTCCAAGAGGGAACTCTGCCCAAATGGAGTCTCCGACTACGGACGTGTTTATATAATCATAAAATTCGCAATTATATGCGTATACCTCTCAAAAGGGATTCTGCATATGCAGATGGTACCTTTTACCGGACATTCCACTCAAAAGGGAATACCGGTGAGAAAATATGCATAAACTGCAAATTTGTGTTTATACACACATACTTTCTTAAAGGCAAAATCCCTCCGGGCAAAGATTCTCTGAGGACACATGGATATAAGTACATGTTCATATGCATATATCTCCGTGAGGGCATTCCGCATAAGCGGAAACTCTGCCAAAATAAATTTATGAAAATTGTGATAATATACACACATCCAAAGAAAAAGAGGACAGGACCCGAACTATGACAGGACCCGAACTGTGACAGGACTCGAACTGTGACAGAACCCGAACTGTGATGGGACCCGAACTGTGCTCAGATACTCCAAAGAGCAGCATGATGCATACTCATAAGAACTATGTTCATATGGACAGTTTCCAGAAAGGAACTTCAAATTGACAAGAACATCCATGGAGATATGTGCATACGTTCTCCGAAAATCATACTCATACAAGTAAAAAATGAATGATGAATGAATGAAACGATGAACAAGGAGAAATGAAATTCTGCCTCAATTCGGACTTCTTTTAAAAAAAAGAAGGATGTTGTAAAAGAATATCATGTCATAAAAGAAAAGGGGATTGATGTAGCAACTCTTCTAAATGCTACTTCTAATCACGACTTCCCTCAAGTTCAGAATCAAATGCATGGGTATATGCCCGTCTGCAATAATAATCCTCAGGTTTTCCAAAATAAAACCTTCAAACAACATCTTTCTCAAAAAAAGAGAGAGGAGGGAGACCCCAAATGGGTTCACGGAAATATACCCGTTCCCTTCTTAAAAGTCATATCTCGAGCTCCACAAAGGGCAGTCTTTTCAAAATGAAACACTCAAAGCAAAAAGTATTTCAAAAAATAACCAAAAGAAAATGATGCATCATGCCCAGGATTTTCTAAAAAAAAAATGTGTATTCTCTCATCCCTTTTTGCTATAAATGGTATTCGGGTTAAAACTGGTGTTAAATAACACCAAGAGTCTTAACTCGATGTAAATGTAACATCGACTCCGGTCGATGGAGACAGAGGTCCAGCACATGCTACCTCAATCACCTGATGAGTATAGATACGGGACTCAAGGAGTTCAGATAAAAAACGGCGCACCTAGTCGCCGTCACACGGGCATCCCCGTCCATTTCATGGACAACCCAGTCGTCCGTCACACGGACAACCCCGTCCATTTCATGGACACCCAATATTTCTCTTCCGCATTGCGCGGATTCTTTTCTGTCTATTAGACAAACTGGCACGCCCCGCAAAATTCAAAGCATGTGAAATGAATATGCATAAACCTCCAAAAAAAAAAATGAAATAAAAACAAACCAAAATCAAATGGTTCGGTGTTCCCGCGCCGATGATGATACCCCGCGTGGTTCACCGAACCCTATCTCCATCCCGTGTCAACAACTGGCACGCCCGGTGGGACTTCTTCTCACCATTCATAGTAAAAAGGATGAGACATACATATATTTTTCATGAAAATCCTAATACCGATATTTTCCTTTGAAGGTACTGTGAAGCTACCTCGAAGGCACAAGGAGCAGACCAAATGGCTGTCACCTATGGACCGCTCGTCATACAACCACGCCAAGTTCGGATACTTGGCGACTCCAATTGTATTGGAGATTTTCCCCCAGTCATCGGATCCCCTTTCTTCTTGGGAGTCGTTCCGGAGCACAGAGGGAGGGAGATGTCACCGAAGGATTCCCTATTTACAAACCAACAAAGAAGAAGTCCAACAACAGCGGACGTGTCAACGCTCGTTCTGCTACTGTCAACAAGGGCACCAAATGCCCATGAAGAATGATGCTGTCAAAGGGGGCAAACCCATTCAACTCAAGTTCGGACCTATTCGGTCCATATGATTTCTTCTACCATTGTGGTTCCTGCTCCCTCACAGCAGGGGCAATATAAACGCCACAAGAGCAAAAGGCTGCCAGCTGCCATCTCCAGATCCGGCAAATCCATTATGATCGGGAATGTGCAAGTGCGCCTTGATGGTACTCCACCTACCATTCCTCGTGATAGGTATGTTCCAAATATTCCAACCTCGAACCGCTTCTCAGCCCTACGGTGGTTCCGAAAAAAGCATCAAGATTCCATGGTAGAAGCGGTGCCAAACAAAAGACACGGCGTTTTACCAAGTGAAGAAAATCTGGGTTCCCAAAAAGGAAACTCAGAAGTATGAAGGTCAAGTAAATACATCCAAGATGGCTTGGAGAAAGAAGAATATCAAGGATAATCCTCTCCAAGATGCTGGATTTGAACAGTCCAGAGGACGGAAGAGGAAGGGCATATATAGAAAATTAAACTATACCTCTCAAGACTCGGAGAATATCCGGGTAGATAAGCAAACCTCACCTCAACAGTCTCGCATATCGGTTTTTGACCGTATGTCGCGAATTCCAGTATTTAGTAAGCCAAGGGCAATTCCTAGCGCCAATGTCCGTCCGTCAAAAAGACGACGTGTTACTTGGACAGCTCAGGAAAAGCCTAGGCTTATAATATTCTCCTGTTATGCTACTGGAACGGAGCCTGGTGAAGTCGCGGAGCAAATCGCGGAAGCCACTCCTAATGTTTCCATAGGGGTTATCCACCCCAATACTCGGCAATTCGCCAGGAGAGTTCGTCAGCTCGGTGGGCAAGTTGGCACCTCTAGCCAAGTTTTCCCACCAGTCGACACTCAGCATGAAGGTTCCCAAATTCTCTCTCTTGAAGAAACAAATATTCAACTTGAGGAAAGTGGACCTTCTACCTCTGCTGGGCATCCCGTCATCGATTTGCCGACAAAGGAAAATTTTCAAGCTATGTCAGATGATGACAAATATGAGATTATACAACAGTGGCGGTCTGAAATGACCTCACTTTTCAATAAAATGAGGCAATTGGCGACGACAAGTCACCGACAAACCATGGAGCCGGTCTCTCTTCGACATCAGCAAAGCCAACATCCAGATGGATTTGTCTCATTAAATAATCCAGCAATTTCTTCAGCTGGTCTTCTCCCTCAGGCTACGGGTCCAGATATCAACGACCCATCTAATATTATGCCTCCTCAAATGGACGCATTTCAAAATATTGCCATACAACGGCATGAAATAAAGAAGATGGTTGAAGATATGTTCACCCAGCAGGGCGAGGGTATTCAGGCTACGGGCTTATATTCTGTCCCGTTCCCCATACATCATCAACTCAAGAAGCTGCCAGAATCATGCCCCAAAGTCCCAAAATTGCCTAAATATGATGGGCATGGGACACCTCAGGAGCATGTGGCGCATTACATAATTGCCATGGGAGATCTGGCATCTGAGGAATCCTACCTCCTCAGATATTTTGCAACTTCTTTAACAGGGGTCGCATTCCAATGGTATGCAAAGCTCAAGGCTGGCTCAGTTCTCCATTGGGCTGATATGCAGTTAAAATTTATGACCGTTTTCAAACGGCAGAAAGGAAGATCTCTCTCGCTGAGTTATGCTCCCTCACACAAAAGAAAGGGGAGTCGGCAACTGACTTC